>JADRCD010149117.1:0-17022 GCA_019843815.1 Montemys delectorum
AGACAGACAGACAGACAGACAGACAGACAGATGGACAGAGATCACACCATGTCCCCATTCTTAACTATTAATTAAGACAAAAACCAACTCAGTCAGATGCAAATGTTCTTGTGGCTTCCTGGGCTTCTCTTTAAAACTGTCTGGCCATTTGTCTTCATTGACTTAGTCTGCCATAATAGAATTGATCTGGTGGCTTGAGAAATAGAATATAGAGGCCAGTAAGATGGCCCAGCAAGTAAAGAAAGGCATTTGTTACCTTGCCTGATGACCTGAGTTTGATCCCCAATACCCACATGGTAGGAGAGGACACTGTCTCCAGAAGTTATTCACTGACGTTGACAGGTGCTGTGACAGTGCACACTTCCCCACAACACACAAACACAAATACTTAATTTTAATTAAATAAAAAAAATGAGTTAAAGTATTATAAGGAATAATTCCCACTTCATAAATAATGATACTCCCATGCAGGAGAATAATATGGTTGATTTAGAACTGGGCATAGTGTCCCACACCTTTAATTCCAGTGTTTAGGAAGGCAGAGGTGAGCAAATATCTGTGAGTTCAGGGCCAGCCTGGTATTCAGGGCAAGTTTCAGGGTAGCCAGTGCTACATAATAGAGAAAGTTCCACTTTCAAGAAAAAAGAAAAGGTAAAAAAGCTTGGTACAGTAGCACATACCTTAATCCCAGTGCTGGGGAAGTGGCCAGCCTGAGCTACGTGGGACCCTACCTTTAAAAAGAAAAAAAAAGGACTACTTAAGGTTTTGTTTTTGTTTTTTAATTGACATAGACTATGTCCAGGGTGTTATGGTATAATCAGCATGAAGTTAAGGCAGTGTATAAGTAGAATTATATATTCACTCATTCACATGTACATCATTGGGAAGAGATTTCAAAAAACCTAGCCCCTGAAATATAGCAATTAACTTCAGATAAGAAAGGAAGCGTCAGATAGTTCCTGCCTCATTGTTTATGAGATTTTTCTAAAATTTGGACTTTCAAAGTTAAAATTTTTATTTTATTAGTGTGTGGAATATGTGTGTGTACCACACAGGGCAAGTATGTGGAGGTCAGGAGACAACTTTCAGGAGCTGGCTCTCCCACCCTGGGCTCAGAGGACTGAACTCAGGTCATCAGGCCTGCTTCACAAGCCCATTACATCCCGAGCCATGTCCCAACCCTGACTTGGTTTTTATATTGAATGTACATTATTTTTATGACTGAAAAATAGTGTCTGGAGAGGGGTTTCTTATTTCATTGAACATCTTAGTCCTTCATCTTTATGACAAAAATATCTTAGGCTGTGAGAGTCATAAACCAGACATTTATTCCTTGAAGTTCTGAATGCCAGAGAGCACATGCAGGTGCTGATGAACCCTCAGCACTAAAGATGCCCCCCCTCACTGCCACCATTGTGTGCCTCACACAGCAGAAGGTGCAGATGGGATCCCTGGAGCCTGTTCTCCAAGGGCATCCTGATGGTGAGGATAGAGGATTCATGAACTCATCACTTCCCATCAGCCCTGCTTCTTCATGCCGCCATATTTGGGATTGGTTTCCTTTATATGAATATTGGGGACACTAGGTACAAACTGCAGGTAAGTCGTTTACCTGTCTCCTGGGCTAGCTGCTCTTCTGCTGTGCTGTCACTTCTAATCTTGTAGCTGCATGTTGGTGGTCTTGCAGGGGGGCACAGGCTCACTTGATGTCATAAACAGGATTGATTTCAGCTTAGTTTTCCCAGGACAGAGGGGAAGTGGGAGCCATGAGATCTTCACTGCATTGGGAGTTCTGTCTATGTTTTGAGAGGTTCCACTCCCCATTGGCCCCTCCTGACAGTACCCCACTAGAGGCTAGCCCTGCTATGGAGGAATCAGTCAGGCACAGGGACTCTGTCCTGTCAAAAGCCTCTTGCTTCCCCCCTACCAGCATGTACATATCTAGTTGAGACTGGATTTTAGCTTGTGAATGTCTAAGTTACTTTCCTGGGTCAGTTAATTTAGTCTAGGTCAGTGGGATTCTCTATGTTTGTTTTATAGAATCACTTTCCTATTTTAGTTTGTCGTTGATAAATTGATCCCATGTTGTGGTTTATTTCCCTGGCTGGAGGTGATGTGGGAGACTTTTGCACTTTGGCTCTCAGCAATCTATTGACTCCCATGATTCACATGTGGTATGGCTCGATCGCCCCTGGGACAGGGAATGGAGAGAACAGGACACAGTTGCTCTCTTGCAGCTGTCCTAACATGAGCGTCTGTTCTCATCTCCCTGGAGTCCTTGTGGACTGAGAAAGGGACAAGCAGCCTCTGAGTTGGGCCTGAGCCTGCTCAGGAGCTTCCCCACCAGTTCACGTAGTGATTGGGACTTCAGGCACATCCCCTCTCATGCAGCCTCATCTGGAAAATGAGAACGAGTCCTGCTTCCTGGGTGTGAGGATTGCACCGATGGTGTCAAGGACAACACCAAGAGTGGTCAGTGAACAGCAGCCCCCTCGGTCTACTCTCTCCTCTGCACGCTTGACTGCTGTTTGGGCTGTCGTCCTCTTCTTCCTCCACGTAAACCCTGAGAGAGCGTTTATGTTTAATGTAGCTTTTATGAGAGGCTGCGCAGTGTTGCTCCTTTAGAAGGGGAAGGTCTATTTTGAGCAAGATGGTTCTTCAGTCCATTTACTGCATTGCCCTTTGCACTTGGGAATTCATCATCCCATCTGAGTGATGGGAGCCAGTGACTACAGGAAGGAAGATGGGCGGGGCTGCTCCTCATGGGAGGAGTTTGCTTGCCTGGTAGACCATTTTGCCTACGTAGGTTTGTCACTTAAAATTTGAAGATGGCCCCACATGTATGACACATGCCTTTAATCTCAGTACCCAGGAGGTAGATGCAGGTAGATCTCTGTGAGTTCAAGTTCATCTTGGTCTACATAGCCAGTTCCAGGCCAGCCAGGACTACACAGTGAGATCCTGCCTAAAAAAAATTTTTAATGTGAGGAATTGTGATTATCTGACCAAACCAATGGCTTTATAGTCCCATAAAATACTGAACATTATGTACCTCATTAATGTTCCTGTAAACTGCTCTAGATGGGAGATAAGGTTGTTATCAGTGGGACCACTTACTTGGTACTGGATTCATGTCAGCTGATGGGAGTGGGTGGTGGCTCTGTAGAATGAAAAAAGGAAGGGCCAACACAAGACTGACAGGACCTGTCAGGCTCTGTACCAGTTACTCTTCTAGTGCCGTGATAAAACACCATGACCAAGGCAACTTTTAGAAAGAATGTTAAATCGGGCTTATGGTTCCAGAGGGTTAAGAGTCCATGATGGTAGAGTGGAGTCGTGACAGCTGGAACAGAAACTGAAGACTCACATCTGGAACCACAGTCAGGAGACAGAAATGGATCTTGAAATGGTGCAAATCTTAAGAGCATTCTCTGACACTCCAGTGACACGCCCCCAAGCAGCTCCAACGTGGGGATGGAGTGCTCCAGTGGGACGGAGTGCTCCAGTGCTGGAGACTTGGGGGGATACTCTCATTCAAACCATGATCAGCACTATTGGCTGGAATTCCACCTGAGGCTCTGTATATGAGCATGAGGCTTGGCTATCACCCCACTTTCAAGAACGTCCATGCAGAATGAGATCTTGCAGCGTAACATAGCTGTTTCCATTTCAGAATGTTGGTCAAATGAGAACATCCACATTCCATTCTGAGGGGTGGGGAGTTGGGGCATATGAACGGGACATTGAGGAAACTATTATTATTATTTTTATAAAATTAAAGCTGTGCATTAGCTTAGGTTGTAAAAGCTAATTACATTGGGGGAAGAAGCTGGAGACATGGTTTGGTGATTGAGAACATGCATTCTTCCTGCAGAAAGCAAGAGTTTAGTTCCCAATGCCCACATCAGGCCCTCACAGCTGCCATGACTCCAGCTCTTGGGGATCTGATGCCCTCTGACCTCCTCATGCATAGACATACACTGTCATATAGATAAGTAATAATTAGTAAGTATATACTTACTAATAATAACAATAAATAAGTAAGGTAGGTTGTTACTTGGTCTCTTAAAGGCAGGTTAGACAGGCTGAGCACACAGCAGGAGAGCAGGCCGAGTCCTGAGTGACCTTGAGGTGTATTATTAACTCAGCTCTGAGGTGCAGCCAAAGTTCAGGTCTCTTAGAATGTAAGAGATGTTTTCATTAAAATGTATCACTATTATGATCTTGTGGTTTTTGTTGTTGTTGTTGTTGTTGTTGTTGCTGTTGTTGTTTGATACAGAGCAACAGAGCTCACCTGGACTTTCACCTACACTGTCACATTGGCTTATTCTTTATGAACACACCCAACGAAATTTGTTTTCTTTTCTTTTGTCGGGGATTGTATGTTGTGTTTTGTTTTGAGATAGGGTATTGTTGCTGGCCTGGAACTTCAGTGTACATCGGGCTGGCTCAAACTCACCGAGATCTGTGTGCCTCCTTTCCCTGAATAACAGAATTAAAGGCATATATGCATGGTCACAGCCAGAGAAATTTTACATTTTTTAAAAGGCAGAACCAATTCTTTTCTTTTTTTAAGAATAATTTTTTTTTAAGTATATGAGTACACTGTCTTCAGACACACCAGAAGAAAGCATCAGATCCCATTACAGTTGGTTGTGAGCCACCATGTGGTTGCTAGGAATTGAACTCAAGACCTCTGGAAGATCAGCTAGTAGAACCAATTCTTTTTTTTTGGGGGGGGGGGGTGGTTTAAGACAGGGTTTTTCTGTATTGCCCTGGCTTTCCTGGACTTACGCTGTAGACCAGGCTGGCCTCGAACTCAGAAATATACCTGCCTCTGCCTCCCAAGTGCTGGGATTAAAGGCGTGCGCCACCACTGCCCAGCTAGAACCAGTTCTTGATGAAGCAGTTTGTTTGTTTGTTTGCAGTGTTGCAGTTTGAAGCCAGGACCTCCAGCGTGTTAGGAAAGTCCTCTACCCCTAGCTACACCCTGCCTAGCAGTTCTGGCTTCTGTTAGATTTTCCCCTGGAGTGTACATCTCTTTATAGTATTCTGGGGAGTGTGCCTGACACCCTTGTTACATACTGAGAAGAGATGTCTTAATGAAAAGGCCCTTGTGTGATTGTCGTCAGCCAGACTGTCCATCTCTCAGGAACACTGTTTTCACTTGAACCATGGATGGATGTCAGGCTTTGAAAGCTCAGAGTCTGGCAGATGTCTCAGAAATGAGAGCAAGCATGTGCACCAAGGTGCTGGCCGTGTTTTGTTACCAGTGATTAGATGTGTGCATTCCCAGGGAAAGGTACTTTCACTGGTCATCCTCCTAGAATTTAACTTTAAATTAGACTAGGATTGGGGGTGACCCCAGTTTGGACCTCCCCCTCTATCACTTTCAGAAATGGCCGCTGCATGCTTGGAAGGATGTTCTGTATTGGCTGGGTAAGGGGCTCTCTGCCCTTCAGTTGGTTCACAGTTAATAATTGTTCCGTTCAAATCTTCTGAGCTCCAGTAGTTTTTATGGTCTTGATTTTTTCAGTGGCTCATGTGTTTCCCTGTTTAATGACAGCAGACCTATTGTGTATGACATGTAGTTCTGTAAATTCTGCCCAGTAAAGGGAAATGTTCCTTATTTGATGCATACACACAATTGGCTCGTGGCCTGCTTTTATGTCAAGTTTCTGAACCTTCCACAAGTTTTACAAATTCTCTAGCCTCCCCCCCGCCCCCGCCATATACTTTATGACTCTTACTGTGACCCAAAAGACATATTGAATCCCTTTGTAGGACCCCTGGAAGAGTTAATGGTTTACTTCAAAGGCTTCCAACATCTGAAAAAGCACTTTGTACGTTCACAGCTCTGACCTGGTGCAGGTACTGGAGAAGGACAGAGCTTTATATCCTCCAGGCCACTTCCTGCCTGGGACCAGGCACAGGACAAGTGTACTCCTTCGTTGGTAGATTGTGTCACCCTGCATTTTCCGGCCTGGCTGAGGCAGGAGGCCTGAGCCACCAAGAGGCTAAACGTTTTTCCTTCCGTGTGCAGCTGCCGGCTTGCTGTGGTGTCAGGGAGGAGAGTGCTGTCCGCTGCTGCATCAGCTTTCTGTGGCTGTCAGTGATTCTGAGCCTCGTAGAATCAGAGGTCTCAGGATCTCCTGACCATAGGCAGATATGTGCTCAGGGTGGTGAGACCTGGCCCTTCCTGTGGATTACCTCAGAGGCAAGTTGTCCCTCGAGCAATATGTTTGAAGTAGCATTTCCTTTGTAGGCAGCATGAGCACGCAGTTCCAAGAACTTGTCTGTATAAAGTGTGACGGGATGCTCAGGGGCTCTTCGTGGAGGAGGCTGAAGTTTTGGCCCTTAGAAATGATATGCTGACAATTCATGGGTTCTCAGAGGAAACTCCAAAGTAAAAATCAGGAAATGGCAGCACATGGGAAAGTAAACAGAGAAGTAGACCGTTATGTCTAAGTAGAGTCATGGGAAACCCTCAGTAGGTAGGGGTCTGCAGTGTCACCAGCTGGGTGGGCTGAGAGTCAGGAGTGGGCAGAGCAAGGCAATCATTGTTGTGAAAGATGACTGACCCAGACTGGCTGCAGACCATACCTGCCATTCATGGAAGTTGGTGATGTAGTAAGTACGAGCAGCTCCTTTGGACTGATCTTTAAAGAAGGGAATTTAGAAGCTCAGCATCACTACCTATAGACTGATTAACTGGGTGAAATAGGGGCAAAGCAGGGTTCAGGGATCGCTCTTGGGTGAGGAATAGAACCATTCACAAGGGTGAGGACCAGATACTGGGTGTGTGCAAGGGTGACAAAGACAAACCGTGTGAGGCTTCTTCAGCTGCCATCTTTAATGATTGGTCGGCATTGTAAGTAGGATTGGCTGGTCGACAGCCACAGTCCTCATGAAAGAGTGCCTTAAGTGAAGTGGACAATTGGGCACAATAAGTTGAGTATGCACAAAGAAAAAGCAAAGAAAGGAAAATGACAGGAAAAAAACCCTCAAAATTTGTAGGAAACACCCCCCCCCCAACTTTCTCTACAGACTTTGAAGTAAGGTTGCTGGACTCTGAAAGAAGAGAAACCAATGAGCTAAGGCCTTTCCTATCTCAGCTACACACCCAGACAGTTCCAGGCCTCAGTGAAGGGAAGGAGAGCCAAGGCTCTTCTAAGGGAGCAGTTGAGAAGTTGAGGAAGCAACGCAGATTGCCCAAGAGGAGAGGTCTGTGCAGGGAACTGGAGGTGTGCAGCCAGTCCTCCTAGACTACTCGGCTGATATCTGCACGCAGACATTATAGGAACCAGGAAAGAATCATGGAAAGTGGCATGCAGGACAGTACCTAGAGGCCACTCAGGGTTGGGAATAGTGGGGGGAAGTTCATAAAACACAGTGTCTAATAACACACTCTGAAGGACAGTACCTCTATAATGGGGCACCATTAGTGACAGTACAAAATTAGCCCAGACTAGAATTGCCTCCAATTCTAATGTACAGAACTTACAAGCAAGCCGTGTTGAAATGATTGAGCTCTTCCTAAGAATTCAGTTCTACCTCAAAATAGTTAAGGATGCACCATGTACCGAGTGTTAACAAAGTCAGAATTCACATGGCCAGCCACCAACCAGATGCTGTCAGGTAATGCAGAGAAGCATGAAAATGAAATCCCACAGGAGTGGGGTGTGTATGTGTGTGTATGTGTGTGTGTGTGTGTGTGTGTGTGTGTGTGTGTGTGCGCGTGATCAGTAAAGGCAGGCCTGGAGATGATGTGAGTATTAGCTTAGACAAGGACATTATAACATGTTCCATATGTTCAAGAATGCAGAGAAAGCTTGGGAATATTAAGGAAAGGCATGGGAGATATAAAAGGAACTGGATATAAAAAGAATGATGTCTGAGATGAGAAAATATACTGGCTGGCTCATTGACCAGTCCAATGCTGTAGGAAAAAAAGAGAGGGGGGAGTGAACCAGGGGATGTATCAATAGAAACTATTCAAAATGAAATGGAGTGAAAAATTACTAGGACAACAATGGGCAGAGCATTACTGAAGCGTGGGACTTCTGGCAGCCTCATCGGTAATTGAAAAAGGGGGTGGGGGAAGAAAAATATTTGAAGAAGTAACAGCCAGGCTATTTTTTACTTCCTGTTCCTCCTCCTCCTCTTCCTCCTCCTCCTCCTCCTCGTCCTCCTCCTCCTCCTCGTCCTCCTCCTCCTCCTCGTCCTCCTCCTCCTCCTCTTCATCTTCTTCCAAATTTGATTAAAACACACAGATCCAAGACCCTCTACAAACTCTAAACCAAGAAAGGCTGTGAAACCACAGTGTGGCACATCCCTTCTCTTCCTCCAGCTAGGTGGCCCAGAGAGCAGAAGCAGGGCCCCTGGAGAGCCTCAGGCAAAGCAAGGCCTCCCAGGGCAGAGGAGGCCTCAGGTCAGGCAGGAGGCGGAGGAGGAAGGCCAAGAGGTGAGAGCAGGAAGCCCAGGGAGAGCTGGGAGTGTGATTCTTGTAGGAGGTTGGGAGGTTGTGGGGAAGATGAATGAGGAGAGAGAATAGGGCCTATGGCCCATTGGTCCTCAGAGGTTCAGCTCCTGTGATTGCCAGAGATTGTTCCTCAGGGCCGTGTGTTCTTTCTGGTAAAACCCCCTCCTCACCGTGTGTCATGGGAACTTGTCACTTCCACCAACTCCTACTCCTCGATGTTTGAGATTTGAGCAGGTAAAGGGCTGCAGCAGGCCTGGCCCACACCCACCCCTCACCAGGGGTTTCCAAATCAGGAACAGAGGGGATGAATTGCCGTCCCTTTTCAACAGTAATGCTAAATACACTGCCTACCGGTTGCTGGTGGCCATGTTGGAAAGTTGTGATGAAAACTCTGTGGGAAGAGTGAAGGCAGCCCATGGGAGGCACAGTGGCCTGCTGTGCTTCCGCCAGTACCCGGAGGCCACTAATGGGTAAGGCTCTGGGCGCTTTCTCCTCATTACCAAAACAACGACCAAATGACTAATCATGTAAATCACTATTTTCCTATCCTAGTGCAGCTGAAAATGCAGGACACATCACATGATAACCACAGAAATATTCTTTATTTGGATTCCTTCTGTCTCCTTAATGTTCTGGGTGTACAAATCCAGTGATGTTCTTGATATTTCTGAAGTAACAAAAACCCACGGTCTCTTTGACTGGCAAGTCCAGAATTAGAGCATCCAGTCTTATGTAACTTTCAGTTCATTCAGAGCTGTAGTTCTGAAGCCAGGTGTGCTGTGCATGCCTTTCATCCCAGCACTCAGGAGATAGAAGCAGATCTTTGATACTGAAGCTAGCCTGGTCTATAATAACAAGCTTCAGGCCAGCCAAGGCTACTTACTGGAACCCTGTCTCAAAAACAAAACAAACAAAACAAAAACAGACAAACAAACCAACCTACCCAGAGTTGTAGTTACATCACCTAACTTCATTAGGCCTTGACCTGTAAGAGCCATGGCTCAGGGTAGAGAAGAGGAAGCCTGTTTTCCGTCTTCTCCCTGCCCCTTCCCAATCACTGACTGCCTTTTGGGTTCCCTTGGATAGCTATAGAACAGTAACCTGTGGGTCACAACCCCTTTGGGGGGGTTCAAATGATCTTTTCACCTAAGACCATCAAAAAGCACAGATTTTATATTATAATTCATAACAGTAGCACCACAACATGAGGAGCTGTATTAAAGGGTCACAGCATTTGGAAGGCTGAGAAGCACTGCTCTAGAAGAGGAAGAGTTAAATCTGGGGGAACAGTGCACTCTCTGGGTCCTGCTTGTGTTAAAAGCCCACTCTTGGGGTTCTCCTGTAGGCATTCAGCAGACTCCTGCTCATTTGGGATCCAGTACCTCAGTCTTAATGTTCATCTGTACAGCTCTGGGAATCTGGAGGTCTACTCTTGCTTTTGGCCCCTGAGGACCTGTGAACCCTCTAGGCAGATATTTTGTAGAAGCAACTGAAAGAGCACCCTCTAGCTCATTCACGCATCTCTGAGAGTGCAGGTTAGCCCCTGTGCAGCTCTCCTACTGGGGCAGCCCATCTCTCAGTGACCCTAGACTTACCAGATAGGAAGCCCCACTAGAGGCAGCCCACTGTTTCTCCAAACCTAGAGGCGCATGGGTTAAGTGTTCCTTGCCGGACTGGAATGAGAGACAAGTCTACACACCTAGCTCTTTCTGACATGGGGTTCATAACAGTTCTCCTCAAAGGAGTTTCTCCTCCTTTTTTTTTAAAAAAAAAAAATTACCTTTATTTTATGTGCATTGGTGTTTTGCCTGCATGTATGTCTCTGTGAAAGTGTCAGATCTTGGAGTTACAGACAGTTGTGAGCTGCCAAGTGGGTGTCAGGATTTGAACTCCAGTCTTCTGGAAGAGATTTCAGTGCACTTAGCAACTAAGCTGTCTCTCCAGCCCCTCAAAAGGGTTTTTCAAACTGTCTTTTCATCTCTGACAACTGTTTTTTCTGTGTCTAATGTAAAGAAGGTCGTCAGCACTCTATATATTGATGAAATTCATTACATTAGGGGCTGGAGAGATGGCTGCTGGTTAAGAGAATTTGCTGCTCTCAAAGAGGACCTGAGTTTGGTTGTCTTTTTTTTTTTTTTTTAAGATTTATTTATTTATTATATGTAAGTATACTGTAGCTGTCTTCAGACACTCCAGAAGAGGGTGTCTGATCTCGTTAAGGATGGTTGTGAGCCACTGTGTGGTTGCTGGGATTTGAACTCAGGACCTTTGGAAGGGCAGTCAGTGCTCTTAACTACTGAGCCATCTCTCCAGCCCCCCTGAGTTTGGTTCCCAGCACCCGAGTTGGGTGACTCAAAACCACTGTAACACCAGCTCCAGAGGATCTGATGCCCTCTTCTGGCCTCCTCAGCTACCTGCACACATGTGCTCATACAGACACAGAGACACACAGACACATACACGTAAACTTAAGAAAAAGACATTTGTTACTTTAAAAATTTGTCTGGAAACTTTTTCACATTAATTTCTTTCTGCTTATGGTGGTTGTGACCAAGTGATCTTGGTAATAACAGCCAATGAATATCTATCAGGTATGTTCACATCAGCTGCCAGTGGTAAATATCTACTCATCAGCCGTCAGTCTAAGACGGTTTGCCTACAGTTACCCTGCTGGCCAAATTCTGCCCATCTTTATAGAGGGATGAATTTTACCTTTAAAAACCCTACATTCTCAGCTTTTAAATAATGATCAGAGGACATGATAACTCAACGGGGCTCAGTTCCTAAGGACTTAGAGAATGTTGTGAAATTGATAGCTCTGAGGATAGACTAGAAAGACCTTGGAGCAGGCGTTCTTCACGAGTGCAGCTCTGACCAGCATGGTGCTTGCCCAGCGTGCAAACCTTGAGTTTTGTTCCTACCACTGTGGTGGGCTAGAAATGCAGTATCCTTATCTGTTTATTATAGAGCTCCCACGTGCACGCGTATGTGTGAGTGTGTATGTATGTGTGTGTGTGTATATGTGCATGTGTGCGTGCGTGTGTGTGTGTGTGTGTGTGTGTGTGTGTGTGTATGATAAGACAAAGCTCAAAATGACATTGGAAAATAACTAATCATTGTACTTATGGGTGCTATATAGTAAATATGTGTAAGGGGTAGGATGGCTGATTCTGACTGTCGTCTTGATGGGATTTAGAAGCCCCATGGTAGTCAAGTGTTAGACATGTCTGAGAAGGAGGTGTTAATTCAGTTAACTGGGTAGGAAGACACACCTTAAGTTTGGGACCAAGTAAGGAGGAGACAGCCACTTGAGCAGGAGCCTCTTGCTCTCTGCTTCCTGACTAACGTACCCATGTCAAGGCCTCACCACTAGACTTCCCCACCATTGTGGTCTGTACCTTGAGCTGTGAACCAGAATAAACCGTTATTTCTTTAAGCTGCTTTTGTCAGATATTTTCTCTTAATGAGGAAACAAGTGCTAATACAGGGAGCGATAATGATTTTTTTTTTTTAAAGACACCACTATAGCATTCCACTTCCCTCATATTAAGAAGTGAAGTAAGCCAGTAAGTGGTGAAGGACACTTTTAATCCCAGCACTTGGGAGGCAGAGGGAGGCAGATCCCTGAGTTCAAGGCCAGCCTGGTCTGTAGAGTGAGTTCTAGGACTGCCAGGGCTATGCAGAGAAACTCTGTCTCAAAAAAACCAAAAACCCAAACAAACAAAAACAGAAAGAAAAGAGAAGAAGAGAGAGAGAGAGAGAGAGAGAGAGAGAGAGAGAGAGAGAGAGAGAGAGAAGGGAGAGAAAGAGAGAGAAAGAGAGAAAGGAATGAGAAAGGTCAGTTCAAAACTGAGGAAGGCATAGTAGGCTAAACAACAAAGAGCCACAAACCCAGTCAAATGTGTTGTTAAATTAGCAATTACATACAGCAAGTGTAGGAAGAATCTTAAGTAAGCTTTAGTTAAAAGACATGCTGAAGGGCTGGAGAGATGGCTCAGCAGGTAAGAGCACTGACTGCTCTTCCAAAGGTCCTGAGTTCAAATCCCAGCAACCACATGGTGGCTCACAACCACCCATAATGACATCTGACGCCCTCTTCTGGTGCGTCTGAAGACAGCTACAGTGTACTTATTTATAATAATAAATAAATCTTTGAGCCAGAGCGAGCAGGAACTGAGTGAGCAGGGTCTACCAGAGTGAGCAGAGGTCCTAAAAGTCAATTCCCAACAATCAGATGAAGGCTCACAACCATCTATACAACTACAGTGTGTACTCATATATATATAAAAAAAAAAAAAAAATTATAAAAAAAAAAAAAAAAGAAAAAAAAAAAGGCATGCCGAGGAAGATGGCTCAGCGGTGGAGGCACCTGCTAGGCCAGTAACCTCCGTCCCATCCCAGAACCAACGTGAAAACAAACAAGTAAATAAAATAAAGCGAGCCTTAAATCCCAGCACAGGCAGGAGGATCTGTGTGAGTTCGAGGCCAGCCTGGTCTACAGTGAGTTCCAGGGCAGCCAGGACTGCACAGAGAAACCCTTTCTTGGAAAAAAACCAAACCAACCAACCAGACAAACAGCAGCAAGAGGGACTTGAAGTCAGAGCCTTGGGCATACAAGGCAAGCATGCTACTACTGAGCTGCACCCCCAGCCCTTTTAAAGTTTGATTTTGAGATTTGGTCTTGCCAAAGTGCCCAGGCTGGCTTTGAACTTACAGTGACAACCCTCCTGTGTGCCACTATACCCAGCTTGGGTCTATTTATTTATTTTGAGACACTTAATAATTGTCATGGAGTGTTGACTCCAGAGGGCACTGAATTCTGCCCTTCCCTCGCCCGTGCTGTCCTGCTTGCCACCTGACATCTGGGTTTACAGCAAGACAAAGGCCTTTGCTAACTTCTGGAAGGAGCCCACTAGAGAGCCGTACACTGTGTGTTCTCAAGGGATAACAGCACAAAGGGCGGCTGCCCCAGGGCGGCCACAACACCAAGACAATCAAGTACTGGGCAAGTCTGTGATGTTTCCTTTTCCTAGAATGCCAGAAGGCAATCATTGAAAGAATATGCAACTTTGAAAGCAATGCTTTTTAGTTGTATTTTTAGTTTTTAGAATTGAGGCCTTTTTGTCTTTCTTGCTGGTTCTGTAAGTTCATAATATACAAAGTCCTGACTTTGCCTGAATCAGAGAAAGACTAGGATTATCTGGGAAAGCTTTGCTTCCCTGAAGGAATTCTAGTGTCCTAGTTGATATTTTCAGCGCTAAGATGTCTTCTCTCAGGTTGAGGATAAGTAAGCGCAGTTGCTGAGCAAGCATGAGGACCTGAGTTCAAATCCCACCACCCACATAAAAAGCTAGATGTGCCCATATATACCCATAACCCCAACTCTGTGGGGGCAGAGACAAGAGGATTGCTGGCACTTGCTGGACAGTAGCCTAGTTCCAGGTTCTGACTCAGTGAGAGACCTTGTCTCACAGGAATAAGGCAGGAATGATAGAGCAAGATACCGGATATCCCCTGGCCCCCACAGCCTGCACATCACACACACACACACACACACACACACACACACACACCACACACACGCACACACACACACACACACACACACGCACACACACACACACACCTTACTGACTTCTCATCCTGGCTTACATACACACACACACACACACACACACACACACACACACACCACACACACACACACACACACACACCTTACTGACTTCTCATCCTGGCTTACTCAGTTAGCTTTCATTTATACAGCCTAGGCACATGGATGGCACTGCCCGCGGTGAGCTGGACCCTTCTATATCAATTACTAATTTGGAAAATACTTCATGAACCTGGCCACAGGCCATTCTGATTGAAACAATCCCCAAATGACTCTGAAAGTTGCTTCAAGCTGGCAGCTGACGCTGACTAGGAGTCTGGCTCGTCAGACAGATTCTGTGCTCGAAATTTCGAGGAACTTAAGATGGTTTCCAATCTCTTTCTTCAGGGTCCAGTCTCTGACTTACCGCATTTCAGTTTTAATCGCCATATTTATTCAGGAAAGCATTTCTATATTAACATGGGAGCGGATGGCCTATAAGAACTGGGAAATAGCTGCTTCCGAACCTGACTGCTCAGACTCAGTAAATGTTCAATAGATGTTTTATAGCTTAAGTTTGGTAAGGCATATGCGTTTGCTTCTGTTCTTTGGAGCATTTGAAGTGCGTGTTCTTTTCCGAGCACTGCCTGTCTCTATGGCGTAGATCTGGGAATGCAACCCACAGTGGCAGTAATGGTGTGACTTCAGTGACGTTTTCTGCTTTTCCTTTTCAGAGTATGATAGGCTGGGCTTCCTCCTGAAGCTGGACTCAAAACTGTAAGTAGAATGGGAAAATGCTGTAGCTCTGGGGTCTAGCTTGGAAGGCTCAACCCTCTTACCTGCTTAGTTTTAGGGGGGACTCCTTAGGGCTTCTGTCCTCAGGTTGTTAGCAGAATCTTCAAGCATGTCACTGAATAATGGGGCCTGGGTAGGATGGTGTGGTGGGTATAAACTAAGGCCTTAGGCTGGCACAGGTGGCCCATTACAGAAGGCCATTACAAGAGCTAGAGGGACTTTAGCTCCAACAGAGTGGGATCAGTGGAGACTGTCAGAGATGCCCTCCTGCCAGGCACTCCTGCGTGCTCAAGTCTCCAGCTGCTGCTCTTTGAGCTCCTGCCCTTCCTCCACAGGCAGACCTGGTCCTCCGTTGTTTGTTACTTGGCATTCAGCACTGCCTCTTCATGCTAGGTCACTTGGAAAACCCCAAGATTACTTCCTGTCTACACCAAATTGGCTTTTCTGTGCTCCCTTTGAGTTTCCATAACCCCATTGCCTGCCAATTGTCTGGCTCTCCTATAATTAACTGTGTGATAATTATTAATTTATTAAGGGTGCAGGCTCAGAGCCAGACAAAAATTTGGTTCAAATCCCAGATTGCCACTTACTGAACTTGTGATCTTGAGCAAGCTCCTTAGCTACTTTGAGCCCATTTCATCTGTAAAATGAAGACAGTATACATACTTTATAAGCTGTTATAAGAATTTAATTGAAGTGACTAATTCAGGGGCTTTTAAATACTGGATATCCAATTCTCCAGCATTCTTTCCTGGTCTCTTTGGTGCATAAACAGCATAGGTATAGGTTAGTTAGGTTTAAACAACCTCTGAATGCTTGGATAGATGGATGGGTAGGGGTAGGTAGATGGATGGGTGGATGGGTAGGGGTGAGTAGATGGATGGGTGGATGGGTAGGGGTGAGTAGATGGATGGGTGGATGGGTAGGGGTGGGTAGATGGATGGGTGGATGGGTAGGGGTGAGTAGATAGATGGAGAGATGAATACATAGATGGGTGAGTGAGTGATACGGTGATGATGCATAGATGGGTTGGTGGATGGTTAGATGAGTGACTGGATAGATGGATGAGTTGGTACATGCATGGATGGATAGATGAACCCACTTAACCATCATACCATGAGTTGGATCTCTGTCCATTCTGTTTGTTTATACCCTGTACAAGACCATTCATACATACAGTTGTCAGCAATCTCTGTGCTCCTAAATCCCTAAGTGAGCATATGTCATAGAAGATCAGAATTGCATTTCTTTTTCCTCTGTCTCTCTCCCTCCCTCCCTCCCTCTTGCATAAGATCTTATACACAGCTGCTTCAGATTGTGATGGTCACCCCTATGTTAAATCATCACACCAGGAGCTGTGAGGCTCACCATTGTCAAGCCTTCGAATTGTCTAGCATCTGGCCCCTTTTTCTGGAATCTAGAGTCTTGACTCTGGGGCCTCAAACTGTGGGTTCTGGCATTGTGGCTCTCCCAGTTTTTATACATCTTCAAGGCATCTGCCAGGGAAAAATGGTCTGGTATCTTTACAAGGCAGGTAGAGAGATGTTAGGCCCCAAACATCTGGGGAATGAAGTCTGAGTGTGCTGAAGAACTGTGCGCTTCCTTCTTAGAAATGTCTCCATTTAGTGCTATGAACAGAAAAACAAAACAAAACACATCAAGTATAAACCATAAGCAAGTGAAATGCCACCAGACCAGAAAAGAGACAGTAATTACCAAGTCAGATCGTATGGATGAACAAAGGAGATGTTACAGTGGACGTGCTAACCACAGTGTTTAAGCTGTCTCCACAGCGGAGGAGGAGGCTGCTCCTACCCTGCTGTCTTGAGCTGAGCGGTATGGAGTAGATCACTGTGTAGCTCCTGCTGTAGTTTCATGGATCATCTGAGGGGACTTGGACTTCAGCCAGGGAATGTATATGGCCATGCATTTAACTCATATTGTGTGGGGCAAGCTAGAACCTTCCTGCCTGTTGTTGCTTAGGCTTTTCCAGTCCAGTGCTTTCTTCCAAGGGAAACACAGATGTGTTCAGGAAGAGGTTTCTAAGTTAAGGATTCTGCTGTGTGGGGAATTACTTGGCCATATGTGTACTTCTCTGTACAGAGTCTCTTCTGGTGGTGTGCTATTCTGTTTCTTTTTTTTTTTTTTTTTT
>JADRCD010149119.1:0-19169 GCA_019843815.1 Montemys delectorum
GTACCAACTTCATTTTATAGAATTAAAAATTCTAACATTATGGATTGCTAAACAGTTCTTTCTCTTTTCTTTTTTTGTTGTTTTTTTTTGTTTTGTTTTGTTTTGTTTTGTTTTGTTTTTTTATTTCCCCCCTCTGAATCAAAGACTAAAACCATAAAGAGAATGACATTTTTTTCGTACTAATCCAAAAGTGTGCTGTTAAACCCTTTGCACTGGTAAGAGCCAATCTTTGCATTCAGTTTCACATTATACGTTGAGTTAACTGAACTCTGTTGGCTTGCAGTGTAATATATGTAAAATAAAAGTTAAGACTAGAAATGAAGTTCACTTAATGGAGTGTTTGCCTGACATATACAAAACTTTGTGTTCAGCCCAGTACCTCATAAATCAGTTGTAACGCACAACTGTAATTTTGGCATCCTGGAGACAAGAGGGGACAGGAGGATCAGAATTTCAAGGTCATTATAAGAGAGTGACTTTGAAGTCATCTTGCTCTACATGAGAACCTGACTTCTGGTGAGGGAAAATGAAGAAGAGGATCAGATGCTGGAGGAGCAGAAGGAGGAGGAGGAAGAGAAGGAGGAAAAATGGAGGGGGAGGACAAGTAGGAAGAAGAAGGATAAGGAGGAGGAAGGACAAGGAGAAAGAAGGATGAGGGAAGAGGAAGAGGAGGAGAAGAAAACAACAAGGATGACGATGAGAAGCTGCCAAATATCAGACATAGGCTATTCCTTCCCTTGCTGTTTCTATTTAGCCAGTCCTTATAGGTGGCCTTTCTTGGTGAGGTTGAGAGACAAGATGATGGGTGGGATACAGCTGTGTCATATCCTACTCAAGTTGGTACTTGTGGCAGTAAGAAAATTGAATCTTCTTTCTATTCTCCACAAGATATTCTCTGTGAGCTTGCAGAGGTTACTGATCTAAAATAAATAACTTGTTTATCATTTCTGAAGCCAGAGATTTTTACACATGATTTTACTTTAAAGTTTGGACTTGTTTTCAACTAAATAGAGAGTTCCTTGAGAGATTTTTTATACTTTATTTTGTAAACTACTTCAGATTGTAATGGTCTTATTTGGAAACACTTGGTAAAACTGAGTATCACTGAAAATCTGAATCCAGACATTTAGTTCACTATCCAGAATTGTATGTAGAGCCCAGTAAAGCACATATGTACATGATAATAGCCATCAACACTACAAAAGAATGTAACTCAACCAAAGTACTACAATTTCCCGTTAAGATTCTAGGCAGCTTTTATTTCTAACAGTGCTTTCTTTTTTTACTATACTCATAGGTGCTTTTTGATCTTATAATATTAATTACTCAAGTTTCAAATGTGGGAATGGTTTGTTAAGACATTGCATTCATCTCATTTCAAATACTTAAAAAATAAGTTTATTACTAATGCACTCAAAGCCTGAAAAACTAAATGTTTATTAGTTTAGTTCACATTTGGTTTTTAATTGATCTTTATAGGCCAGTATGGTGATAATAAAGAGAGTCTGAAGTAGTGTGTGTGTTATATGATTTCAGTCAACTTTAGAAAGCTTATCTGAATTTAATTTGTTTTCTGGTTTGTATTATGGAAGAATACTATAGGTTTGGGAGAACTTTAAGCACCATTATACATTCTTGCAAAAGTTTAATGAGATAAATTCAAGCCTAGAATTACTAATGTTTAAAAGATGTAAATGAAGCCTGGTTAGGATATAATAAAATTATAACTGATTTATGAAGTCAAGGAAGATACATATTTTTGCAAGTTGTCCATTTACAAGTTATAACTAGTCACTTTATAGTTTGAAGCAAATATAACTGATCACCAAAATATATGTTTCCATGCCAATGATTTTATGATAAAATATACTGTATGTCTAGCACAGTCACTTATTCTTCAAGGCTATGCAACAGGAAATCTATTCTTTCTATTTGTTTCCACAATATAAGGCTGCATAGTGATTATTTGCCTCTTCAAATAGTTCAATTACTATATACAAACACTGAAATTCTAGTACTTTAATTTGTTTTCTTACTTATATACAATTAGGAAACCCTTAGGCTTCTCTCGTCGAATCAATTAATTTATTTAGTAAATATTTAGCATGTGTTCCAAGTATTATTCTAATTCCTGGGAACAAAGACATAGAAAAGTACAGAAAAAGTTGGAGTTACTCAACATAAAAGAATAAAGTTCTCTCAAAAGCCATTGAATATCAAACAAGCCTAGTGCCAGGTGATGAATACCTACATTTGAGTTGTAAGGACTCCAAAAGATCCCTCTCAAACAATGCAAATTACTATCATTGATCTTGGTTGCCTGTTAGAATATGAGGAAATGACATAGCTGCTAATATACTTACTACCAACATTTTTTCACAAGATACGGAAAATCAAGCTACAACAGAACTAGAAGCCTCCTCTAGAGCTAGCTCTCATAGTTTCAAAAGGAACTTTGTAAATCCTGAGACTGTACTATAATAGTGATTGTTCTAGCAAGATACTTAACCCCAACAATGCTATAAAGGAGCTAATAGTTTGGGTGGAACCCAAGAAGGTTTCTGATTGGTTACCCAATGTATGTATGATTGGTCCCACTCAGTAGAAGAAAACTCATGCCTGCTTTTGTGAACCTATCCAGAAACCTACAGCTGGGAAAGTTATAGACCATAGATAAGAATTTAGTGAAAATGATAACAGTGGCTCCCTGCCTTCTACATATGTATCCTTATACCCATAGGTAAGTGCTGCTCTCTTCCTTTATCAATGAAATTCCCTTTTCAACTGGCCGAAGTGCAAAGATTACAGGACTATGTCGTGCTTACCCTCACATGGAACATCTACAATATAACATCTAAAGCTGAGGCTCTATAAAAATATTGAGAAAGGGGGCAAAAGTTTTTTTAAGATCTAAAGAATGAAGATAACTGCTATGAAATAATGTCTTCTAATGAATACAGTGACATTGCACCCACAAAAACTCTCAACAATGCGGTTAACTGCACAAGACAACACTGGTGTGCATTCTAGAATGGATAGGGCAATCTATAACTACTGAGGGAGAAAGAGTCAATTTTCTTCAATGACAAACTACCTGAAGGGTCGCCAATGCCTGAGTGGTCAGCCCTACATCCAAGTAAATATGGGAAATACTAATAAAACTTAGTAAGGTTACATACATATATGTATGTAAGTGAGTATGCATATATGTATATGAATATATGTATGTAATAATATTTATAGAAGCAGAGAACATAACTTTGAGAGGGGGAGGTAGGGAGGGAATCAGGAAGATCTGAAAGGGAAATGAGGGATGGATATCATAGGAAAACATTGTATTCCTGTATTAAATTCTTAAAGGAAATCATTTTAAAATTAGTGAAAGATTGGGAGAACATGGAAAAGGAGCTTAAGACTTACTCTGAGAAGACTGGCTGAAATAAAATGACAACAAATAAATATAAAGCCTCAGAGTAATATGACAGAGAGTGCAATATTGCGCAGACTAAGTATATGATGTCACTGGAAGAAATCTTTCTGAACAGAAAAAACCAAACATAAAATAATTAGGCAACATGAAATTGAATAAAGAGGTAGAAAAGACACTTTCCTGCCAATGGGGCTGCCAGGGACAACTGCTGAGAGGAAAAACTGAGCTTAGCCTAACCATAATTGAAAAGATCTATGTGTAGGGCATCCCAGTGAGTAGGGGACAGGAAGACACAAGTTTGTACAAATTACATGGTTATCACATGAACAAATGACCTAAACAGAAGCTTCTCAAAAGAAGATACATAAATGCACCAAGGGCGTATAAAAGTTCAGCATCAGTAATCATTCAGGATGTGGAGCAGCTAGTCAATGTATGAAATTTTCAAAGAACTTAATAAAAACTTACTTTTTATTTTGTTTTGTTTGTTGAGACAGGGGTTCTGTAGATCAGGTGAGGCCTGAATCCAGAAGTCAGAGCACCTCTGCTTCCTGAGTGCTGGAATTAAAGGTGTGTGCCTCCACTACCTATGTAAATTTCACTTTAAGATTATTCAGTAATATTCATATTTTGGTAATCAAAAAGAAATAGACAATATCGCAATGACTCCTACTCAAGTTGCATTTATGAAATAAGAAAAGAACACTTCACCATACAATTATATAAAGACTATAAAATTTTAATTTCTAACTGGTATAACCTCTTGTTTTTAGCTCACTATTAACATATTAATATTTGGTACAAAGGAAAAGACAATTTTATCAAATGTGAATATGGATGAGGAAAGCATGAGAGACGTGAAAAGGTTGGGGAAAGGAAAGGGCTCAGTTTCTGTGGTGCGAATTAGCACAATCATCATGAAAAGTAGTTTGGCGAGTCCTCGAGAAGCAAATACAACTGCTATATGTTCCAGCAATCCCCTTTATACGTGTATTTCTAAAGGGAACAAAAATCAGTAAATCAAAAAGGCATTTCCCTCCCTTTGATTTCAGAGAGTCTCTTATCTCCCAGGTTTCTGGTACATTCTGGAGGGGTCCCTGAACCTCCTATTTCCTGAGGTTTCCTGTTCCCATTCTTTCTGCTTCCCATTCTACTTCAGTCCTTTTCCCTCACCCAATACCAGATTATGTTCCCCTCTCCCCCTACTCCCCACAGTTCATCATAACCAGGTTCATCATATTATCATGTAATATATGTAATCACTCATTCATAGACTGATGGATAGAGAAACTATGCTATATGCACAAATAGAATATTATTCAGCTATGGAAAAGATAACATTGCTGTTATTTACATCAGCACAGAATAAAGTGCAGTGAAATAAATCAGCTACAGAGACATGGACAGTACATTGTGTCAAGTATATATGATCACTAAAAATCTATCTCATAGAAGCAGGAACATTAGTGAACTTAACTGGGAAGAGTGTGGAGGAGGTAGGGATGAAAAGAGGATGACTAGGTCTCTTGATAGGTCAGCAGTTAAGAGTGTTGTTGCTCCTGAGGAAGACTGGAACCCATTTTCCAGTATCCACATTGGGCCATTCATAATTGCCTGTAACTTGTTTCCTTGAACCCAACATGGTCTTGCCTCTGTGAGTGTATGCACTCATATGCATCTATCTACTTATAGACACATGCACATAAATAAAAGTAAATTTTAAAAGAAAACACTATGATAAATGAGTACAATGAAGCAGATGTATAAGAGAAATTCTAATGTTTTATCACACAGTTATGTAGTAATATTAATTAAATGCCTAATTCATGATAAGAATTTTGAATGCTTTCCACATCAAAAAAGTGCTAAATGTCTAAAATGATGGAAACACAAATTGTCCTAATTCCATCACTAGAAATTTGATAAATATATTAAAATATCTCATTGTGCTCTATAAATATATACAATTGTTATAGGTGAATTAAACTTTGAAAATATTTAGTCAGGGGTGTTGATACACACTTGTAATACTAGCATACAAATCAGAGAGAAACATGAATTTGAGGCCAGTGCATATTGTATAGCATGTTCCTATTCAGACTTGGCTGCTGTTTTAAAGAAACCAGTCATCAGGGCTGGTGGAATACTTCAGTGATAAAATGCCTTTCTAACAGACCTGATTACCGTAGTATTTTCAGTGCCTAAAAAAATGAATGTCAAAGCACACACACACATTCATACACACACACAAACAAGCATACATGAGTTTGAGGAAAGACTGGGACCATCTATATAAGTCTTGATAGAATAATAAATTTGTGTTCAATTTTTATTGAAGGGGAAAATACCAGATATGTATTAATGAAGAACTCACCATGTTGCGTTCTGTCTTAGGGTTTATTCTGCTGTGATAAAACACCATGATCTAATGCAATTAATCAGGGAAATGGTTGATTTGATTTATACTCCCACATCAGAGTCCATCACCAAAGGAAGTGTGGACAGGAACTCAAGACAAAAGTTGGAATCATGAACCGAATGAAGCAGAGACCATGGAAAAGGACTACTTAACTGCTTACAGTCCATGGCTCACTTAGCTTACTTTCTTATACAATTCAGGATATCATACTCAAGGTTGAGACCATTTAGAGTGGACTGAGATCTTCTATCTCAATCAAGAAAATGCCTGACAGGTTTGTCCACAGGCCAACCTGGGAGGCATATTTTATCACTTGAGTTACCCTCTCAAGTTTTCAATTCCTCTTCTCTTTAGTGTCAACAGAATAAACTGGCAATTTCCATTACATCACAACATTCTTGACCTTCCACAGTGCAAAGGCAACAAACAAACGTTTCCAAACCTTACCGAGCACAACTTCCTTTCTTATGCTATAGTCTACATATAAACTCACTCCCAAACTACACCATCCTTTATCTCATTTCTTGAAAGTAGCAAAAAAAATTTCCATTTTGATCCTACTATCAGAACATCCTTATAACTGCCCAGAAAAAAAATCTTGATAAAGCTGTTCTGGCATTTACCAGTTATTTGTTACTACTTAAAGTGTAGGTTTTAGGTTGTGGTACACAGAAACAAACTAATGTTTTCTGTGATCTCTTATGTGGCTTTATCAATTTCCTCCCATGAATAGCACATTTCTAGACTATAATGTAGAATATTGAGTAGTATTTTTAAATTAGTGAGGTAGTTGTCTTAGGCTCCATACATGCCTATTTACCTAAACTTTGGTGTTCTACATTTTAAAGCAGTGAGTTTCTTTCTAATACAGCTTTTGACTTGGAATATCTATCATCAAGAAATAGAAAATCTCAATTTGGTGATGGGACTTGGCTAGTGGCCTTGAACTCACTGGCATCCTATGTTGTTTTCCACAAGCGCTGGAATCATCACTGTTTTTCTCTAGGGAAGAACAACATCCATGAAAAGATCTATTAATTTTTCTGAGATAATTTCACCTCGGCTTCAAGAATTTTGTAAATGAGTGGGATGCATTCATTTTCCTTCAGGATATCTGTTTGGAACAGAAAGACATCCTTTGCTACAACTGAAAAAAATAAATCAGCCTGGTCATTACTAGCATTTTTCATCAAGCTTAAGTCAACACAATAGATTTATTTAGTGTATTTTGCTTCAAAACTAAACTGCAACAAAGGCTTCAACATTGATGACTCTCCCTATTTTTCATGGAGTACAAAGAAAAATCAGTTTTGCTGAGATATTGAGTCAAGAACTGAATATTTAAAATAGACTCGTGTAGTAACATAAATGTAAGGTGTCTGGAAGGGAAAGTTGAGCAGACAGTAGCCCAGTTTCTCATTTGCAGTTATTTGACCAAGGAATAATTTTATATTCCTAGTCAGCTGCCCAAGACTAGAGTAGTCACATGAGGACACTATAGTCACCATTAGATATCATGTAAACATAAGCTTGTATGCTATTCTCTTAACCAAAATAACTGACATTAATTATGTTAAGAATAGACTTTGGGTTAGAAGGCTGATACCTCCGGGCTAGTTACAATATATTAAGTACAGCTACTTCCATTTGTGAAAGTCAGCAATCTCTTTGAAACTCAAGAATTTGGACACATATAAAAAGGTTCATTCAATATTCTGCTTTGTTATTAATAGTTTAGGTCATTTCTTTTTTAAAAAAGATAAATTATGAATTAAAAGGGGGAAAGAATACATTTGTAAGACTTTCATTGAGATGTATCTAACACTTTGCTATATATGTTATAAGTGAAGATGAATGAAAGATGAATTTCTTTGCCCATTCCTAAGTAGACACTAATAGTTTCTTCAAGTACACAATGAGAAACAAGGTGGTGAATAATGACACCTGGGTCAGTTAAAAAAATATAGCTTTTTCATTATTCCATTTCCTTTGTATTCATCTTCCTTAGACCTTCTAAAGAAAAGTATTCCAAATAGGAAGAACATTTTTTTTTCTACTTAGAACATAACCTTCTCCACACAGATGTGAAGTTCATGTTTGTGGGAATGCATAGCCAAGAAAACATCATAAACCGTTTCATAACAGGAAAGTGTTTTATTCATTTAAAGTATGTATGCTTACTGTCTTCTTGGACTATAATATATGGTACAATGACATGCATGTTTTTACCCAGAAGTTGTTTGTTTTGTGATTAGAACAGAAAATTGATCTATATCTGATTATGTCAAACTTAATTTCATACCTCTCTTATAATTAAAGGTACAATTACTATTCAAAGCAAAAAATATGGAAGACTGGTGAAGATTTGTACAAAAACATTGTACATATAAGCACCACATCCAGGGAACATCAGGATGTATCACAGAGTAAACTTGTAGCTTCAGGGTTCTTTCTCTCATACATTAAAAAGGTTGAGTAAAGAAAAAAACTCTAAATATACATAACTGCTTTTGTTTTTATGAAGTTGTAAACAAGAAAAGTAATATCGATTCTGAAGAAAAGTAATAACTATTTGATGTTAATAGTTTTTAATAGAGTTTTAATATGATAAAAATCTTAAAAACTTCTTGTATGATAACATATGTGCAATTTGATCTACATATTTCTTTACAACTCTTACATGTTAGGTGCAGCCAAAAATATAAAAAAGATAAAAAAGGAACAAACTCTTTTTTTAACGATATATTTATTTATTTTATGTACGTGAGTACACTGTTGCTCTTTTCAGACACAATGGAAGAGGGCATCAGATCCCATTACAGATGGTTGTGTCCAACCATGTGGTTGCTGGGAATTGAACTCAGGACCTCTAGAAGATCAGTCAGTGCTCTTAACCACTGAGGCATTTCTCCAGGCCTAAACTAACTAACTTTTTTATTTTTCATTATTTATTTTCTTTGAGATTGTAGCAATTACATCATTTCCTCTTCCCATTCCTCCCTCCATACTTTCCTGTATACACTTCCTTGCTTTCTTTCAAAGTCAAAAACTCCTTTCCTTGTAATTATTGTTACATGATTGTATATATATATATATATATATACATATATGTATATATATACATATATACATATACACACATATATATATATGCACACACATACATATATATTCCTAAGTATAAATACTTCTGTCTGTGTTACTTGATTGTATGCTTTCAGGTCTGATGATTTGGTATTGAATAATCAATTGATGTGTTCTTCAAACTTATAAACTCCTTACCCTGTAATTGTTATTGGATAAATGCATATATATAATACATATATATAATATGTATATATATGTATATATGTATATACACATATATATTCCTAAGTATAAGTAGCTCTGTCTGTGTAATGTTACTTGGTTGCATGCTTTCAAGTCTGACCATTTCGTATTGGATAATCAATTGATGTGTTCTTCTAGGAGTAATACAGCTTATCTAGCTCTGAGCATTCCTTTGTTACAAGGACTTCTTTGTGCAGAGGTCTCTATGTTGCCCTCATGTTAAGCAGTCATGTTTGTTGATATTTTATGATTTCAAACACTGGGAATCCTAACAGATACACTCTCACAGCAATATCCCTGATTCTCTGGCTCTTACAATGTTTCTTTCCCTTCTTCCACAATGTTCCATAAGAATTAGGTGCAGACATATTTTTCTAGAAATATCCACTGGCAATAGGCTCCAGAACTCTGTAATTTGACTGACAATGGTCTTCTGTAATGGTTTCCATCTGTTCCAAAGAGAAGTTTCCTTGCAAATCTTTTATCCTTGTTCAAACACATTGCTCTTCATTTTGTGTTGTGAGTTTCTAAGTAAGGTAAAATATTTGTGCACTTTTTATTGTCTTTAAAAAGAAACTTTAAACTCTTCACTTTTATGTATAGATGGATAGACTACTTAGGATATAGGACTGTAAGTAAATCTTGGAACAATAATCTTTCTTCTTGTGGTGATAAAAGTCTGATACAACCAACTTAAGAACTGAATGGTCCGATTTGGGTAACAACCCAAGAAAGTATAACTGGACCCTGTTAACTACAATAACACCCACTGTGGCAAAATAGGCTGTGGGTGCCACAATGGTACATAGGTTTTCTAACTAGCTTTAATGCCATAGGAGAAAATGTGTACCCAGAACTATAAATAGGGCTAAGAACTTAATGTTAAGGATTTTATAGGCCCAATAGGACAACCTATTACCATTATCTTGGTAACTGGAAATAATACCAAATTGATCACTACATCCATATCTCCACTATAACAAACTGGTTCAGCATTCAAATATCATCAGAAAAGCTTGATTGTGCAGTGAAGAGTGATGATTGCAGAACTCACCACTGGATGAAGTGCAGAGAATAATGTTTGTGTATTGCTCTGCCACAGCAGCTACACACACACACACACACACACACACACACACACACACCGTATCTCAAGGGTCATAGAGATAAACAGTATAAAACTCAGAGGTTAAGAAGGACCAGACCAAAATATTTTCTATACTTGATAAGACCATTGTACTCATGAGCTCACAGTAGTTGCCTGAATAAGACCCCCCACAAAATTGAACCACTCAATTCTCTGGCATGGAGTAAGGCAGGACTCATGAATTTTTAATTTTCACACCTTGCTGAAGCGCTATGGACAGTTGGTGCCTTCAGGTAAATAGGAGTCAGTTTTCTTGAAGGGTGTGGCCCACTTGAGTAGAATTCCCCCCACATCAAGAATGTTGTATTTGGACAGGACACATTAGATTCAATGATCTCAAAAACATGAAAAAAAGACCACAAAGTGGTGAGAAGGTGGGAAGGTGGATGAGTTAGGGGAAGAGTTGTGAGAGGCTATGATCAAAATATACTGAGTACATTATATGCAATTCTCATTCTTAAATAATGAGTAAAAGCATTGTGTAAAAAGAGAAGAGATATATCTGCTATGTCAGAAAAGTCATGGTGACAAAAGCATGAGGCAGTTGGCCACATACTTCCAAAGTCAGGAAGCAGAAAGAAATGAATGATGGTATGTCAGTTCACCTTTTCCTTTTTATTAAACCTAGGAACCCAGCCTATCCTATGGCACTATCTACATTCAGGATATGTCTTCCTCTTCAGTTAAACCTTTTTAGAAATTCCCTCATAAATACACTCATGGCATGTTTCTATGGTGATTATCAATCTTCTTAAGTTGACCATTATGATTAATTCTGACAAATTTGCTTGTGTCAACTGGACAACCAATTACATAACTTAAAATCATAAAATTACATCCTTAGCATCTAAAGGTCTAATTGAATTCCATAATATGAAATGCATTTAACCCATCTGTAAAAGTCCCTCTTTAAAGACTCTTTAAAGTCCCAATATTCTTCCTCAATATTATCCATGGCAACTATCTTTTAATTTTCTCTCTTATCAAACTTGCACATACCTGGGTTAGTTTGTTAATTTTGTTTTTCTTTTGACTAGGGTGGTGGTTATTGCTTCTCTAAAATGTTCCAATATTTTCCTGTTTATACTTTACCTGACAAATTTTTCAACTTTACCTTTTACCCCTCCTATTGAACCAATTTTACTTTTAGTTTCTCCAGTAACTGTTTTTATTTCCTTTGTGCATTAAGATTAAGGTGTCTCACACTTAACACTGACATCAGCTAAATTTACCATATGCTAGAAAGATTATCTTATATATTAAATGTATCTGTGATCATCATGAATAAATTTTCTGTTCCATAATATTTCCCTCGAAGCAAATTTAACTGAACAAACCTTAGAGGTTCCATCCAGAGACAAGCCTTGGCTATAGAAGAAGAAACTAAATGCATGCACATAAAAGCCTCTCAGACTTGATGCTTCTTTATAGTCTTATTCTAATGTATTAAATACTTTGTGATTGTTAAAAATATTTATGTGTGTCCACTATAGTATCATGTGTGTACTTAAAACTATCAGGTCTGGATGCAAAACTTACACCATTTAGCACTATCTTGGTCTTCTCTAGTTTTGATCCCAATTTCAAGATGTAAATCTGCTCTCCATTTGTAGATTGGGCTTCATTACATGTTCCCAAGGAAGTCTTTCTTTTTTTAAGTTGATACTTCTAATTGGCAATTAATCATTTTGGGCATCACATTATTTTCATTCAATGAAGTTAATGACACTCAGAGATAGTAACATAGTTTAATAATCTACTCCCTCACTTTCCTTAATTACAGGCACATTTTACAAAGCAGTACACTCCCTTCCATTTTTACTACATCTTGGCTAACTACAAGTGAGTGTGCTAATAATTAGATTATCATTGCATATCACAGTGGATTCATTGTCTATTGACTTCCTATGAAAGATTCCTATTGTCATGAATTGATTTACATCAAAATCTTTTTAGATGTCGAGAGATAGTTCTCACTAGTCAAAGCTCCCTGCTATTCTTAAAGAGGACGCAGCATCCATATCATGTGACTTACAATCACTTTTAATTCTAGATTCATAAAATCTGATTCCCTTCTCTGGCCTTCACAGGCACATACACATGTACGTAAAGACACATCACGCACAAACAAATACACATGCACACACACACATGCACAAATACATGCATGAATGTGCTTGTACACAATTTTTTTACTTCTCTTATCAGACTTTACTTTCTCCTGAGAGATCTAGCTGTGAGACAATCAAGATCAGATATTTGTAGACATGAATACATTCTGGTAAAAAGGAAGTACATGATCTCTCATGGTTACATTGTTTGCTCTTTTTGTTTACAACATTAATAATCAACTTGATATATTTTGAGAAGGAAAGTAAGAAAAAATATTTTATTATCTAAAATGGAAGACTTTTTTACTCTTCAGTTAATATTAATTTGAGTCAAACTACTATTCTACATTCTAGTCAACATTTCAATTCATCCACTTAAAGTGGTTATCTCCCCAGAGGGCCAGGAGAATGAATGGAAATATGCAACTGTGGAGGGTGGGGGTGGGAGTTAGGAAAAACTCTAGAAAGTTCTAGAGACCTGGGATCTGAGAGTTTCTCAGGACTCAATGAGGATGACCTTAGCCCAAATATTCAACAGTGTAGAGATAGAACCTGAAGAGACTACCCCTAGTAGATAGACAGGGCCCTAAGTAGAGGGATGGGATCATCAATCTACCTTCAAAAATTTTGACCTAGAATTGTTCCTGTCAAAAAATGCAGGACAAAAATGGATAAGAGATTGAAGGAAAGGCCATCCATTGACTGGCCCAACTTGAGATTGATCCCATGGGTAGGCACCAAACCATGACACTATTATTGATGCTGTGTTGTGCTTGCAAATAGGAGCCTAGCATATCTGTCCTCTGAGCGGCTCTACTAGCAGCTGACTGAGACAGATGCAGATACTTACAGTCAACCATTGGGCTGAGGTGCCGGACTCCTATGGAAGAGTTGGGGGAAGGACTGAAGGAGCTAAAGGAGATGCACCCTCACAGGAAGATCAACAGTGTCAATTAACACAGATTCCTCAGAGCTCCCAGGTTCTAAGCCACCAGGGCCTAAGAACATACTTGGGATGGTCTGTGGCCCCAGGCACATATGTATCAGAGAATTGCTTTGTCTGTTCTCAGTGTGAAAGGATGACCCTACTCCTATAGAAAGTTGATGCCTCAGGGAAAGGGGATCAGGGGGATTGAGGTGGGAGAGGTGCATGAGGGAGGTGGGTGGGGGGAGCACCCTCCCATAGGCAAAAGGGAGGAGAGATGGGGTGAAGAACTCTTGGAGGAGGGACTGGGAAGTGGGGGCAACATTCAAAATGTAAACAATTAAAACATAAGAAATAAAAAATAAAAATAAAACAAACAAAACAGTAAACAAAAAACAAGTTGTGGATCACTGTTCATCAAAGGACATTAGGACAGGAATTCAAACAAGGGAGGAACCTGGAGGCAGGAGCTGCCATAGCAGCCATGAAAGGGTTCACCTTACTGGCTTGCTCACCATGTGTTCAGCCTGCTTTCCTATAGAACACAGGACTGCCAACACAGGGACAGCATGACCCAGAATGGGCCATCCTCTGCTACATATGCAGCTGGAGCCAGGAGTCCCACCATGTGTACTGTTTGGTTGATGGTTTAGTTCCTGGGAGCTCTGAGGATTCTGGTTAGTTCATATTGTTGTTCCTCCTAATGGGCTGCAAACCCCTTTAGCTCCTTTGACATTTTTTCTAGTTCCTTAATTGGGGATCCTGTACTCAGTCCAATGGATGGCTGTGAACCTCCACTTCTGTATTAGTCAGGCACTGACAGAGCCTCTCAGGAGACAGCTTTATCAGGATCCTGTCAGCCAGCACTTTTTGGCATCCACAAGAGTGTCTGGGTTTGGTGATTGTATATGGGAAGGATTCCCAGGTGGGGCAATCTCTTGATTGTCCTTCAGTCTCTGCTCCATAGTTTGTCTCTCCAACTCCTTCCATGTGTATTCTGTCCCCCCTTCTAAGAAGGATTGAAGTATTCACACTTTGGTCTTCCTTATTCTTGAGTTTCTTGTGCTTTGTGGATTGTATATTGGGTATTCTGAGCTTCTGGGCTAATATCAACTTATCAGTGAGTGCATACCATGTGTGTTCTTTTGTGATTGGGTTACCTCACTTAGGATGATATTCTCCAGATCCATCCATTTCCCTAAGAATTTCATAAATTCATTGTTTTTAACAACTGAGTAGTACTCCATTGTGTGAATATACCACATTTTCTGTATCCATTCCTTTGTTGAGGAACATCTCGGTTGTTTCCAGCTTCTGGCTATTATAAATAAGGCTGCTATGAATGTAGTGGAGCATGTGTCCTTGTTATATGTTGGAGCATCTTCTGGGTATATGCCCAGGAGCCGTACAGCTGGGTCCTAAGGTAGTACTATGTACAGTTTCCTGAGGAACCACCAAATTGATTTCCAGAGTAGTCAAATTATCACTATTTGCAGATGATATGATAGTATACTTAAGTGACCACAAAAATTCCACCAGAGAATTCTTAAACCTGATAAACGACTTCAGCAAAGTAGCTGGATATAAAATTAACTCAAGTAAGTCAGTGGCTTCCCTCTACACAAAGTATAAGCAGGCTGAGAAAGAAATTAAGGAAACAACATCTTTTACAATAGTCACAAATAATATAAAATATCTTGGAGTGACTCTAACTAAGCAAGTGGAAGATCTGTATGACAAGGACTTCAAGTCTCTGAAGAAAATCGAAGATCTCAGAAGATGGAAAGATCTGTGCTCATGAATTGGCAGGATTAATGTATTAAAAGTGGCCATCTTGCCAAAAGCAATCTACAGAGTCCATGCAATCTCTATAATCAGTCTCTTAAAGGTTAAAATGGATGAAGTGGATCACGGACCTCAACATAAAACTGGAAACACTCAACCAAATAGAAGAGAAAGTGGGAACAAGCCTTGAACACACTGGTACAGGAGACAATTTCTTTAACAGAATTCCAATGGCTCAGGCCCTAAGATCAACAATTGATAAATGAGACCTCATGAAACTGAAAAGCTTCTGTAAGGTAAAGGACATAGTGAACAGGACAAAATGTAGCCTAAAGATTGGGGAAAAAAAACTTCACTAACCCTACATCTGACAGACTACTATACAAAATTTATAAGTAACTCAAGAAGTTAAACACCAACAAACCAAATAATCCAATTTAAAAAATGGGGCACAGAACTAAACAGAAAATTCTCAACTAAGGAATCTCAGATGGCCAAGAAACACTTAAAGAAATGCTAAGCTTCTTTAGTGATCAGGAAAATGCAAATCAAAATGACTCTGAGATTCCATTCCATCTTACAACATTCAAAATGGCTAAGATTAAAAACCACACATGCTGGCAAGGGTGTGGGGGAAAAAACAACATTTTCCATTGCTGGTGGGATTGCAAACTTGTACAACCACTCTGGAAATCAATCTAGTGGTTTCTCAGAAAATTTAAAATAGTTTTACCTTAAGATCCAGCTATACCACACTTAGACATATACTATAAATAATGCCTGGATGATCTAGATAGTGTGCTCACTTAGCATCACCTTTTATAGATATAGTTAGATTTCTGTTATATGTAACTTAGGATCCTGAACATCCATACAAATGTAGACCCCAGTCCAAAGGTTGATTACAAATGATATGGTAGTAATCAGTATAGTATCCTTCATTATAACTATGAATACATTAACAAAATTATGAATTAGAATCATAGATAGATTCCTGAAAATAACCAAATATCACTGGTATGTGTATAAACAAATTGTTGTACATAATGTTATCCAATTATTTTCTAAAAATTGAAATGTTCATTAAAACAATCCAAGAAGCTAGTAAAATTTACAGGACTCAAGAGTTCAGATAGTGAGAAGATAAACAAGATCCTTCCAATGGTTAAAAAAGCAGTAAGCAATTTCTGGGAATGGGAGACTGACTAGTTGATCTGAATACAAGCTGTTCAGAGAGCTTCGGGTTGTATTTAAGGGTGAGTGGTTTCATGACAACACTATTTTTGAGGCAGCCATCCTGCTGTGAGTAACTTCCATCTATGATCCTAAAAATAACCTCAAGAAACTCAATGGATCACCACACAAGAGTTGGGAGTAATTCTTTGGCCTGTCTTTGGTGTTCTATATTGAGTGAATGAATGGCTATCTTCTCTTGTTTCCTTAAGAAGTTCACACAGAAAGATAGAATATGTACAGATGTGAAACACACAATAGAAGATAAACTGTTAACTACTAATTAAGCTAATGCTCCAGCTATTCATATATTTTAAAATATAATTTTTAGATGTTCACATTCAGCCTTTGTTTAATTTCTTTGTTTCTTTTAACTCTTCTTACTAGGATATCATAATAAGCACTTATTTATTGCCATTACATTTACTGACATCTTGTTCAACTTTTATGTAAAATACTGCTTTTCAGCCATTGTAATATCTTGGGTAATGCTGGCATACAACAATGCCTAATAAAAGGCCAAGTCACTTAAAGTCATTGATAAACAAACCAAGTCATATTAACAGAGCTAATTTGAAAAATGTGAAATAAGACAAGTCAATAGCAAGGAGCATCGTAAAGAGGGAAATGATTTTATTTTCAAGCTTATGTGATAAATTGACAGATCTGCTTAATGTCACATAATGATTTTTTGTGATTTTCACTTAACTTCCATATTAACTGAGAAAATAAGTTCATTTATCTATATTTCATTTTGTATTCATGTGGTAATTCTTTTCTCATGCTTTGATTTTGTAACTATGAGTGTGAGTTCAATAGAGGCATAATAATTGGGTCTTGACCTGTTATCCCTCTCCTCCAATTTATGTCTATTTATCTATATTTAATGTAATTATTAGCAATACTTGTAAAGTAGTGCTTGTTTTCATTTTCATTGATTCTTATTTATTTGGTAATTCCTTTCTTTTCAATATTCTTTTCTGTTTAACAATTTTCTACAGTGATTTTCATTCCTTTCTCATCATGTTTTATGAATCTGCTAGACTTTGGCTCAAACATGAGGCTTAATCAAAATATAATGGTTTATTTTACAACAATAACAACTTACAGCATGGAGACAATTGCATGCAAAGACTATGGCTTTACTCTACAGAGTGACTGAATGAATACAAACTAATTGAAGTAATGTTTTGATTGTGTGACTCACTTCTGCAATGTTGGCTGCTAAGAAGGCTGATGCTTTCATCTTGGCAAACCAGCAAGTAGGAAATTGAAGCAGGAACCAGAAACAGATATGCCCATCAAACCCTACATCAGTGGTTCACTTGTACCAGCCAGGACTCTGTCTCCAATGCATCATAGACTCTGAAGACTGTACCTTTGACAGAGCAACAATGTTCAATGTTTCCTATTTAAACTACACATTTTAGATATCACTTCATCAACTACTAGAATATAAGCAATGAAGATAATGAAAACCAGAAAAACACTTGAATCAGATAAAGACTCAAGATTTTCAAGGCCATTAAAATCATGATCAAGAGCAGATAACTGACCTAAGAATTCCAGTGAAAACTGAGCCTCACTTGAGCATTCTATACCCTTGCAAAGATAAGGACATATCCAAAAGCATGAGAATCAACATGTAACTCTTGCATACTCTAGTATAATTTAGGAGAAACAAAGGTTAAAAGGGTACAGTGCTAAAGGAAGAAGAGCACAGTAATGGAATACAACGTTTCTTTTGGAGAAAGGCCATTTAAGTGAGTTTCAGAAGGATTCTTTTGATTGGATTTGAATAACCTAAGTAGTGATATGAGATTTGGTGCACTGAGTAGCTCTGAAGACAGCAGCATTTACATGGCCACAGTCACTAAGATACTATTTTATTGGGTTTTCCCTTTAAGATAAATAAATGTACAAAGTATGATATGAGTATAGCTACCAGTATAACACAGATATTAACAAATGTGCAATTTGAAGATGCAGAAATTCAGGAGAAATGCAGGATAGAAGGGAAGAAAGACAAAGGATCCAACTAGAAATATGAATGAGGAAGATGCCATCTAAGTCAACTTAAATAAAATACAGGTTCAAATATATTTTTAAAATATAAAATAGATGTAAAATAATAACAAATATCAAGTACACACATTTTCAGAGAGAGTGTGAAACTAGTTGTATGACTCAAGATTATTTTTCTCTGTACCAAGAGACCAGACATTTCCAAAAGTCCACAAGCATCAAATAACCACAAAAACGCATTCTCCGGATACTTAAATAATTATATTAAATTCTTCAAATTATTTCTAACTGCTTGTGTTTGCAATGCTTTATTAGTGGCAACAATTTTCAACAAACATTCTGAGTAAAGGCAATTAATCATGCTTCACATGCCATACTGAGACAAGGAGTTAAAGTTGTAAAATTTCAAAACAAATTAAAATAAAGAATAATTATTCTGAAGTTCTGTAAGCGATTCAGCTTTCACATTGTTCAGAACTATGTTATATCTATTATGTTCATCATTATGATGGTAGCCAGGGGATTGAAGTGATGAGCTAAAGGGATTACATGTTCATATGTGAACATAGGGAGCCTGAAGTCTACTCAAAGCAGAGTCATTTGCTGTGAAAAGAATTTAATGTGGATTCTGCCCTCTAGGGACATGAGTAAGGATTATATGGTTTGAGGTTTTGTTTTTTTTTTTACCAAAATGAATATTTTTCTCATATAATACATCCTGATTATAGCTTCCTATCCCTCTACTCCTTCCATTCCCACCTATC
>JADRCD010149127.1:0-24616 GCA_019843815.1 Montemys delectorum
TAATGTCTCATTTTGAGAGATACTTTTAATATACCACCAACAAAAGATTGTAAAAAAAAAAACTATAAGGCATTCTAAAGCATTTAATTTGGAAAGACTGATATCTATAGTGACTGCTAAAACTAGATGATCAGGGAGTTTGTTGTGAAACTGTGTTTCCCAGTAAAGTCAGATGCTACGCCCATAAAGTCTCAGCAACCTAGCAGTCTAAATAGGAGCTAAACAAGGATAGCAATAGACATATCAATGTGGACAGGGGAAAGCCTTCAGGGCCTCAGCCCTACCCAGAGAACTACAGGCAACTAAAGAATTCTGAGAATGGGAGACATCATCTTTCCCAGGGGAAAACATAGCTATGGGTTATGCAGCACCAAATGGTAATCCCTGAAAGCATACATAACTGAGCAAGTTGTAAACATGTGCATGTACTACATACACATACATACGTGCTTCATAGCAATTGATGAATAAAGATGGCATGTATTTGAAAGAGCACAAGGAGGGATACTACTGGTCAGCCTGATTCTTCTGTGTAGTACACCTGGTCCTGGTCAGGTAAGGCATGAAAATCAGTGTGGCTGGTGAATTCTAGACATGGACTAAGTACAGAAATATTTGGATTGGCTGTAAAAAGAGTGTGGCATCCATGCGAGAATGGGAAACAAGAACTTTGGGTGCTAAGATAGCCCTGTAAGTCACGTTCTAAACATACAACAAACATTTGGTATGGTAGAGCATTTCATGGTCACTGAAATTTTCTAGTATACTTTTAGTATACCTGTTAAATGAAATACATCTTTATCTTCAAATTTCTCTCTTTCTACAGTGATGGTTACTGACTCACTTAACTTCTTGTTTCTTATGACGCATCTGTAAAATGGTTCACAGGGCAATTCTGTGTCACTAAAATTTATATTTATCTTCAGAAAACAGTGATCTTACAATGTATCTATATTATATAAAGCTAATGGCATGAGTATTCAGTGTTATACTTCCTTGGGTCTCCTATTTTACTATGACATTACTTTTAAGTTAGTATATCCTTTTTCTCACAGCTATCTCCTATGGCATATATTTTCATTCTCTCTCTGTAAAACCAAAACTTTCTGAAATTTATAAAGACTCAAATATTCTTTGATCTATCCTGAAAAACACACTTTAAAATAATGTATTCCCTTCTGGACATAAAAGATTAGGTAACCAAGCCACCATTACTATATATTGTGTTCATCTTCAGTCTTGTTTTTTCCTTAAATAATGGCTAGGGATTCACTCTTCCTTAAGCAGGTATATGTCAATGAAATTGTATCTTCTAGTAGACTAAATATTTATACCCAACTCTAATAACACAATGTTTTACTTATGGCAGTGTGAATTTGAGGCCAAAATCATTATATTTTTGATGATCAAAAATTATTTGAGTTTGGACAACCATTGAAAAACTGTCTTTTGACTATATTTTTCAATATTTCTATGTTCTTTTATGTTTCCTTTCACCTTCTCTGATCTATTTCATTTCATGACATATTTTAACAGATTGACCATATTTTAAAAAAGTAAACAGACTATATCAAAATAAGATATGGTTTTATCTAAATTCTAGAGAATGGAGCCATCATAGTAAAACATTTAGTGACAGATTTTCAGTACCATTGTTTGTATTTCCTTTGAATAATATCATATATACATATATGATTTTTGCCAAATCCATTAAATTATAAATTTGTTGAAAAATAATTTAAATTTCTTTGCTCTTGTGATCTTGTGTCTGAGGTTGTAAATTCATATACAGAAAAATGCCTTTCTTCATTTGTATGACTATACATATACGAAGAGCTGTTACCTCCATTTTTTCCAACTATTCAAAGACAAATAATAATTTTAACCAATATAAGGATGATTTTAAGACTAGTTAAGACTTCTCTCATTGCATTATACAAAATAATAATTGAGTCAAGCAAATATCAGAATAAATTTTAAATTAAAGTATCAGAAGCTGAGTAATCATGATCCCCTTAACCAGTTCCACAACAGGATTTTTAAAAAGGAACTACTACCCATATTTTACTCAGACATCATTTTCACACTATTACATCTTGTGTTAGTTTTACTGTCTAAATTAGATAAGTTTTAGCACAGCAGTGTGTTTCATGTAGTCAAGTAACACATTAAGTGAACTGACAAACTTAGTGTTTAATGCTTTTTAATTCAAAGTAGATTTTTAAAAAAGCATATGCAACTGGGAAAACTATGCCAATTAAGGACTGTATTTAAATGAGGATCATATACCTTTAATCCCGTCTGAGCCAATGCTTTTAAATTATTGCTAATTGTTTAAAATCACTTTGTATATACCCCCAGAAGATTTAATCTGAGTAAACTTAATTCTTTTATAAAATCCTCCACTTACAGACAAATACAGTAAGAAATCCCATAGGAACCACAGAGAAATAGTTATAAAGGCGGAGGCACTTAAATGTGTCATGCAAGCAAGTCTTCCCCCATGGAGAAAGAAAAACAGTACTGGTTCAGGATGCGAGAACCAAACACGAAGCACACAGTTGAAACATTGAAGATGACTGTGAAAAAGGTTTATGCTCACTTGTTAAAGAAGTGTTTGGGCAGACTGAAACACATGAATAGATCATTCACAGGTCACAGAGTTTGTGACATTGTTACTACTCTACATAAATAGATGGGCTTAATTAATATTCTGACCATACCTGAGACTACATTCCTAAGGAAATTACCCTCTGGGACTTTGGAAGGTTTTTTTTTTTAAAGGAAGAAAGAAAAATTATATTAAGTATTAAAAACTGGATGTGAAAGCAGAGTCCATGGCAGTTTAATTTTAATGCTAGCTACAAACAAAAAGTCTTGTTTGTGTACATTGCTTACTATAATGGTTTTACCTTATAAAATGAAGTTTAACATTAGCTTGAATATCCTTGATATTCATAGGATAAAAGTAAAAAGTTTTTCATAATATTTGCAAATTCACAGTGATGAATAGTAAAACAATATGTTCATGTGTTCATATATATAAAACATATGTTGTGAAATACAGTATCAGAAAATATTTGATATCTTAATGATCAGCTGCTTGGAAAGCAGTTGGAAAAATAATCAAGTGCTTACAATGAATATGAGATATTTCAGAATACTTTATTAGGTAAACTTATGTTTATATAAAGATATTTAGCATCTGAATGAATCTGCATCTTCCATAGGTAATTATGGTACAGTTGCTTATGAGCTTCTTACATTTTAATTTTGAACATTTAGAATATTACTTATGCCAGGTCTTATAAATTGGTGGAGTAATGCAAATATCTAATGTAAGAAACATGAAAATAATCACTAAATCAATTGTAAAAGACCTATTATTGTATTTGGATTATCTACATTTAACAAAGTCATTTATTCTGGATCTGGAGTCAGGTGTTCTACACCAAAACCAAATAAGGTACATATAAAACAAAATCAATATGTATATGAATGAAACCAGTCATTTCTGAAACAGAAAAAGGGCTGTACCTTCCTAGTCCTGCAATGTTATGGCCCCTTGATGGTCTTTTTCCTTTTTATGATGCTTTACAAATAGTTTCTCTATTAAAGAACACACATACTCAAAAATATAAGCCACGATTGCATTGCTATGTACCAGATGTGCAACTGATCCTTGGGACAAATAGAATCTGAACAGCTAATGGTCAGCACATCCCTACTGTGTTTCCATGTGCTTCTGTAGTAGGCACCTGTGAGTTGTTGGGAACACAGCCAAAGCAGTAATGCAAACCTGGGGTTCAAAGGTAACCTAGGAAAATCTGTGTCCTTGCTTCTGTGTCTGTCCTTGTGAAAGGAATAGTAAGAGATGCAGAAAAAGCTATGGCTCACTATGATTCAAGGGCCACTTATAAAGTCATCCATCTCATACCTTTGTCTGGCTGTACAGATATTTTGAACTGAATGATCAAAGTAAGATCTTAAATACCTTGAGAGTGTCTGATGTAAGAGGAGCCCTCATTTGCATTCCAATTCAAACTAAACCAACCATAATACAAGATTATGATAAAAACTTGATCACTGGCTATTTAATTAGAATGAACAGGGTTTTTGTTTAGGTTGGTTTGATGTAAGGATTATGCTGTCATTTTGTTTTTATAAAATCCTTATCTTGAAAAGATGCATATTTGAGTGTTTATAAATTGAAGTGGTGTTTAAGTCTGGAATTTACTTCAAAATAATTGCAATTGTGAGTTAAAAGTGGGTGGGTATACTGTGGTGCTTTAAAGCTATTTTCAAGAATTTTTTGACACTGCTCCCACTGTCAGACCAGGAAGGGGAAGACAGAGTCCTCTGACCTTCATACATATGCACTGCTCAGCTACTGTCATCTACTGGACAGCACTTGGCAAATACCCCATAGTTGCTTCCAGATCTCCCAGGGACTAAACTACCAACCAAAGAGGATCCATGGCTCCAGCTGCATATGTAGCAGAAGATGGCCTTATTTAGCATGGGTGGGGAGGGCTTGGTCCTGTGAAGCCCTGATTCCCCAGTGTAGGGGAATGTTAGGGTGGTGAGGTGGGAGTAGGGGGATAGGTGGGAGGAGCACTCTCATAGAAGCAGGGAAGGGGAGATGGGGTAAGGGATGTGCAAAGGGGAAACAGGGAAAGGGAATAACAGTTGAAATATAAATTTAAAAAATATCCAATTAAAAAAAATTTTTTTGAAAAGTTAGCATACCCATTCCAAAGTATGTCACAGACAGCACAATGTCTGCGGTTTTCTTTCATTTCATACAGTACCCCCTTGGGAATATCGGGGTATTCCAGCATCCCTGTGTGGTGAAGACAAAATCCAGTAAGCTGAGAGAAACACTTGGGAAGATAGATATCCTTCAGCCCTGAGTCTGCTTCAGAGAACTACAGACTGAGCAAACTCTCAGTGGCTTTATGTGCTGCACCCATCCAGAAGCACCCAGCTAGTGTGTTTCCAGCACTTGAGTAAAGAGAATGCACGTTTATGGCGGCGCTGTTTTAAGTTTGGCATTACTTTTTTTTTTAACATTTATTTTTTTATTTATTGAGTGACTGACTGATAAGCGTTTATGTCACAGAGTGTGTACCCTGGGAACAATCGTGTTCATTCCACTTTGTGGGTTCCAGGGATTGAACTCACATAGCAAGATTTGGCTGCAAGAGTCTTTATCCGTTGAGCCATCTCACCAGCTCCATTTTATACTTTTAACTTCTTACTTTTTCCCTCTTCTTTTATTTCTTTCTTGTTTTTGACTTTTTCAGCAATGAGAAAATATATGAAGCTAGATTTGTTATAGCGTGCGTTTTTTGAAAATGAACAGTAAAACCAAGAGTCATTGCTAAATTTTATTTATCCTATGTACAATTGAATAAATACAAAAACTCATTTGTGTTTTTATCTTATAGAATTTAAGAGACAATAACATTCTACTTAAAATGTAAAAACTTTAATTTTTTTCCATCTCTTCACAACGCTTTCACCCAAAATACTTAGATATAATTAAATCATTTTTATCATCTTACAGCAACTTTTCAAAAAATAAAAGGCTTAAAGGAAATGCAAGATTTTAAAATACGTATTTGGTACACCTACACACCAGTGTTTATCATTTTCAGATTAATATAGTCAGATTCCAGAAAAGAACCTTGAAGAATAACAGCAGCAAAATTATATCACACAACCTTAATAAATGTTAAATGAAATTGAAATATAGCTCATTTTTTCAGAAAATCACAGATGGTCTCATGAATTAATTCCCATAGAATTTATTTTTAAGACTTGAATTTTAGTTTTTAAAAATAAATGATTTGTATTTGCATATTGTATAATGTAGAAAATGCATGGTGAAACTTTCTGATATGAAATTTAGATGAGCATTTATGAAAGATACTGTGTATTAAGAAAGGCGCTGACTGGCATTATGCTCCATGCATTTTATTATACTGGAATCTCATGTTTTCCATGTAACCTTTTTAAGTTTTCACACATTGATAAGGAATAAATAAACATTGGGGAAATGAAGCCTCCTGGAATGACAAAGCAAGAGAGTAATGGTTTCCGATTTTTGATTTGATTTTGCTTTAAGTTTATATACCCATTGAATTCATATTTAGCAACAGTTGGGGAAGTTTATGTGGACTGGTGAGGTTTGAGTACAGCTTTGAATATAATCAATGTGGCTCAGAAGAAAGAATATGGATATTATCACTTGTCTCCATTCTCACATCCAGACCCCTTTCTGTCCTAGGTTACTTTGCCAACATCACAAAAGCCAGCATCAACTGGGAAGAGGGAACTTCAACTGAGAAGCAACCTCTATCAGAGTGACGCGGGACATTTTTCTGGCTAATGACTGATGTGGGAGGGACCAGCTCACTGTGGGGAGTGCTAGTTCTGGACTGTATAAAGTGGTTCTGGGTTGTAAAAAAGAAAGAGACTGAGAAAGTGTGGGGATCAGACAAAAAGCATGGTCTCTACTAAGATCCTACCTGCAGGATCCCTACTTGGCATCCTTCCATGAGAAACTATAACCTGTAAACCAAGTAAGCCCTCTCATCCCCAAGCTGCTTTTGGTCAGTATTTAACCACTGCAACTTAAATTAAATTAAGACATATCTGCCCTAATAAACAAACAGGAAAAGAATAAAAGACACAAACGTAATATAGTTCCTACCTGAAATGGTAAGTATAGGAAGATGTGCTCAGTTGGTAGTGTTTAACTCTCAAGTATGTGCTACAACCTACGTTCAACCATCAGCACCAAGGAAAAAGGCAGCTGCACACCTGTAATCCCAGTGCTGAGTACAGACCTGAGAATCCCTGGTTCCTCATGGCCACCCATTCTCTCTGATTCTGTGAACTCTGGCTGCAGAGAGACCTAGTCTCAAAAACTAAGGTAGAGGTAGAGTACAATTGAGGAAGATGCCTAGTGTCAATGTCCCCTCTCTGTGTGCATGTACAATACCTGTGTGTGCACTTACCCCAAAACATGCATACACACATGAACAAATAAAGGATAAAATTAAACAAAATTACAAGCATAAAGAACAGAAAAATTAACTTTTCTTGGTTTAAAATCAAAAGCATCAGGAAAAGGAAAGACAGGAGGAGAAGAGCAATTGGGAAGGAGAGAACACGCACGGGGAAGGTTGATTTAAGACTCAGAAAATTAGCAGTCAAGTAAAAGGTTAGGACTTAGGAAAGACCCTTGTACAAGAAGGTTCCTGTAACCCATGGGATAGAAGTCTAGGAAGAATAATCAGGGCAAAGTGGCAAAGCTCAGGATTAGGGAGATAAACAAAGAGAGAATAGGGGGTATTTAGAAGAAACATCTAGAAAAGATTTCCAGATCTTCACTAAAGATTTTCTGCCCAAACTGGAGAAAGGGAGAAAGAGGTGTCAGTAGGTAGATAATATTCCCTCTTCTAAGGGCACGTTTAAACCATGGAGATACTGATAGCCATGAGTCCTTTGGGCTTAAAAGTTGAATATACTATCTATAAAACCGTTTTTTTTCCCATGTAGGGTAGTAATTTCAGCACTTGGAAAGCAGACGATGGAGGATCATAAACTGGAAGGCAATCTGAGCTACATAGTCAGTTCCTGCCTCAATAAAACAGCAAGCAATAAACAAATAAATATAAATCCATTGTTGTTTTCCTTTTATCTAAAGATACTTGCTTATTCAGTACTTACACTTGACCCAATTACTTAGATTTCCTTCAGTCCTATGAATGTTTGTGAGATTAATGTCAGTTTTTGTCCATTTTCAGACAGAAAAAGTAACATTCAGAAAGGTTAGTCAGCATGACTACCAAGATGATTCAGATGGTGTCTATAGAGATGAAGTTGAAGTTCACAAACCATCACAGAGGACCACATCCTTTGAATGACCTCTCTCCTAAAACATAGAACTATGACACAACCCACAAACCATGTAGAGCTTAAGAAGAAGGAAGACCAAAAAGTGGATGATTCAATCCTACAGAGAAGGAGGAACAAAATAATCACAGGAGGTAGAGACAAGAAGGGACCTGAGAGGGAGAGAGGAGGGGAAAGGTAAAAATGGGGGCAGGATCAAGTATTAGAAGGGACAGGAGAGAAGTACAGAGGGTCAGGAAATCTAATAGAAATGTGTAGCAGTGGGAGATGGGGAACCGGGGGTAGCTACTAGAAAGGAGGTAGCGAAAGGCTCCCAGGACCCAGTGGGGTTGTCTTTAGCCAAAATACTCAACAAAGAGGAGATACAATCTGTAGAGAGCACCTCTAGTAGATAGGCACAGCCCCCAGTTGAGGTATGGAACCACCCACCCATCTCAAAATTATTAATTCAGAAAAGTTCCTGTCCAAAGGAAAGACAGGGACAAGAAATGAAACAGACTGAAGGAAAGGCCATCCAGGGACCGCTCTGCCTAGGAATCCATCCCATCTGCAGACACCAAAACCCAGACACTATTGCTGATGCCAAGAAGCACTTGCTGACAGGAGCCTGGAATGGCTATTTCCTGAGAGGCTGTGCCAGTGCCTGACCAATAAAGATGTGAATGTTCATGGCCAACCACTGAGCTGAGCCAGGGGGACTCTAATGGAAGAACTAGGGGAAGGACTGAAGGAGCTGGAGGAGACTGCAACTCCATAGGAAGAACAGTATCAACTAACTAAGCATATCACCCAGAGCTCCCAGAGAATAAACCACCAACCTAAGAGTATACATGGAGGTAGCCATGGCTCCAGATACAAAAGTAGTAGAGGGTGGCCTTACCTGACATCATTAAGGGAAGCTCTTGATCCTGTGGAGACTTGATGCCCCAGCATTGGGGGCTACTAAAGTGGTTAGGCAGAAGTAGGTGAGTGGGTGAATGAGCACCCTCATAGATGCAAAGAGGAGGGGAACAACAGGGAGGGTATTGGGAGTTTGTGGAGAGATAACCAGGAAAAGGGATAGCATTTGAAATGTAAATGAATAAAATGATTAATAAAAAATTCCTAATGGAATATAAAATTCATTACTTCATTTATTCTCCCATATCCAAGAATCCCCAGCCAGTCACAAACACAACAAAAGTCCTGGACTTCTAATGCAAAAACTCATTTACAAAACTGATTTATTCTGTTTCAAGATGGCAGTTGCTTTTAAACATTTAAAACTAGTATTAAAATATCTTGGTGTTGTACAAAGGTTATAAAAGCTATTTTATCCTCTTCATAGTAATTGGTATGAAGGTGTTAACTCAGAGAAAGTACAAATATTAAGCTTGTAATGAGTAAGTTTTATCATATTTTTAAAGATCTAACAAAAGTTTTATAATGTGCTCACAAAAAGTCTTTTGTTAACAGAAAAAAATTAAATGTATTTCACTTATGTCTTTGTATCCAATTTTATGAGATATAATTATTTGCTATCTACACCCTAGTCATTATAATACAACATCAGAAAGCTAAAAATCCATATCTTATTATCATGGCTTTCCACAAAATTACCTTCATAGGATTGCATATAATAATTTGATTTCAAAATTATACTACAACTTGCATCTAGGATCTCTGTTGGAAATATGAAAAATTTTTTACATTAACTATTAAAATGAAAACAAAGACAAGAAGAAAAGGGGCAGAATGCTACATATTATTCATTATCTTTTAATTATGACTCATATGATTAATCCCTCTTGTGAAATTTATTCTAAAATAATGAAATAAGTAAAACCGTTAAAACAGTTTCAAAGCACATGACTTTTAGATTTGGGGTTTTACATCTAAATAAAAAGGGATAGTCTCTTGATCAAATTAGTGACTTATAACCAATCTCTCTCTTTCCTCACTCTTGAGTCAGGAAACTCAACTTCCAGTTGTCCAAATAGTTAGTTCAGTGTTAGTTTCCATGAAGCATAACTGCTTCTGCATTTGCCTATGCTATTTAGATTTTCCATTGTTTCTTCAAATTTGTTGACTTGTTATTCTGTATGCTTATTCAGTGTCATCAATTTTCTTATATCTTCTTTGGAAATGAGAATAATTTTTTGATAAGTGATGCATAATGCCATTTTAAAACCACAGTAGAAATCAATGGGTCAACACTTTTTTAGGAAAATTGGTAATATAAATTTTAAAGAAAATAAACCTTTTCAGGAATTTATTTTAGTGAACAAGAGTCAACCTAATTCAAACACATATTGTCATTCTGTGATGCTTTAGGTGTATTGCATGTGCCATGGATGTTGTTTACTCTAATAAGTGATCACATATCTCACCTAGTTACCACCCAATTAGGAAAGAGTGGGTGCGATGTGTGCCATCTCCAGAACTCCCCATACCACAGGCTAACTGCCTCTCTGATCTAAGCACACTCACCTTTTGAAGCAGTCACACCTTCACTTGATCATTTCTCTATGAAGAACCTTTTCTTTAATCTTTTCAAAAGTGACTTTCTTGTCCTTTAAATATCAAAGCAAACATACAAACAGAGAAAACAAAATAAAGACCACAAGGAGCACATACACTCAGAGAAACACACACATGAACATGAACACATACATGTACACACACTCAGAGACACTTAAACACACATACACACAGAGATTGCACATGCAAGTACACATATGAACACACATGTATACACAGACACATATATGCTAGACACTACACACACACACACACACACACACACACACACACACACACACAGAGAGAGAGAGAGAGAGAGAAAGAGAGAGAGAGAGAGAGAGAGAGAGAGAGAGAGAGAGAGAGATCACATAAAGAGAAAATCAGAACCCATAATATATAAGCAAAATACCAGAAAGGTAATAAAAATAAAAAGTCCCAACAAAGCTTTATGGAAAATATTTTTTAAAAATTCCAGTGAGTTAGTTTTGAGTTGGCAGTCTACTGCTAGGCATGAGGCCTCCCTTAAGTGTGATTGGTCTACCCAGTGAGACTCCATTGGGAAAAAGTAATTTTTTCCTTTGCAAATGTCTATTAATCAGAGATAGCTTTGGATTAGCATGAGGAGATCACGTCCAATTACCCTCTCTGTAAGGAGACTCCATCAACAAGACACTAATCTGCTTCTCAAGCTATTCTGAACACTGGGTTCCCAGGTAGAAAGTATTTCTAGGTATCAGCAGTTAACACAAAGAAACGGGACTCTACACTTGATCTTAGCCAAAAGACCGAGAAGTGATAGAAATGGGAATCTAAAAGACAATAAACTAGGACCTGGAGCAGAAGGTCATTCATCAGTAACAGAGGGAATACTGGGGATGAGTAAAATAAAACAGATTTTTGTCTAGATGTCAGAATTATTTTGGCTATTTTGGATCATTTGTGTTTCTGTTTATATTGAAATAATTTTTAATTTATATGAAGAATTTCATTGAAATTTTGATGACTGTGTTGAATCTGTTGATTGCTTTTGGTAAAATGGCATTTTTAAAAATATTAATTTTAGCAATATATGAGCCTATGAGGTATTTGAGTTCTTGCTTAATGATGCTCAAAACAAATCCCGGCTATTGTCAATGGTCTTTGTTACTTTCCAGAACTGAATATTGAAATCTTACTGCTGAAGAAACCACAGACTTCAGTCATTGAGTGTGAAGAAATCCAGTCAGTATTCACCTAGAAGTTTTATACCTTTTGGCTAGCTATAATAGTGTTGAAAGGGCCTATGCATGTTACCATAGGAAATGAGTTATCATCAGGCTTGTCCAGCAGTAAAATATGAGAGCTACAGAAATGACTGACTTGGCAAGACATGCCCACTCTGGAATACTGGCACAATTGTCATGGGAACAACCAACCATTTTCTGACTGGGTCTAAATTCTATCTCACAAAACAAAAACAATTCTTTGCAGCATTATTAGACCAAGGATCTGTGGCAAAGCAGGGGAAAAATGTATGTGTCTCCTGAGGAAAATGTATCATGATAATTCTGCTAAATCAACATAATATTAAATAATCAAAAAAAAAAACCAAACAAACTCCTAGTGACATACCTTTATACCTATAGATAAGTACATCGCTCAATTCCAATCAGAGAAGCTTGTTTTGTAGATGATGGTGGTTAACACAGAGTCAGACAACTGATCAAGATGTGAGAATAAAAGACTGGGCAATTCTCAGCTCTAAAGGGGGCCATCTTTATCATACCCATGTCCTCAAGTTTTGGACATCATTGTACAAGACAGAATGGAAAAACTGCAAGCTTCAGAGGCAGTGGGTGACAACAAGAAAAAATTGTACATATTGAACTTACTGTGGCTGTGACAGCTCCAAACTCAGCCATCTGACTTTCATTGCTCACTCCAAACTTGGAAAGCGGATTCGAAACTACATGGCCAAGGGTCATAGGCTCTGCCAACCACAGCCCAAGGTTCAAACCAAGACAGAGGGCGCAACTCCAACTAAGGCCCAGGCTTCAGCTCCAGCTCAGGCTCCCAAAGGTGCCCAGACCCCTGTCACAGCCCCATAGAAAAGGCTCCTGCCAATGTGAAGACAGATGGACTGCTGTGACACGTCCACCTATTTGCAGATGACCAGTGTCTTATGCTGTTTTCGCAAATAAATTTGAGGCAAGAAAAAAAAAATCAGGATCCATCTTTTTGATGTCTTCAAGAGACACACAGCAGTATCGAACAGAAAGTGAAATAAGTAGAACTGGGAAATAACTGAATGATGATCAGAGTTAAACTGAGAATGAGACTGTGATTTATAGTCACAACATCTGATGTCATGTAATGCCCAGGGGACACATGAATGCATGCCCGTAAAAAAACAACTGTAGATAGAGACCCACTAATCAGAGCAGAGAGACCCCACACCATGGGTGTGAACTTCATATGTGCCAGAGTAAAATGCTCCCTGATAACTCTTAGATATATTGAATAAATATGTACTTTACAAGAGGTCAGAGTTGTACAATGCAACTGAGGGCAGAAGGTAGAGTAATTAAATTATAAATGCTGGTGATAGACTTTTTATTTTCCTACAAGCTTGGGTGGCCTGGGAAAATTGTGCTTCCCTGGAGTATAATGAGGAACCTCTAACTTTTAAAAGAAGAGGAGTCACATACTGAAAATAGTATTTTAGAACCATTAAGTTGTAATTCATGAGGAAAAAGAAATTATTACAGTTAAAGAAAAATACAGCAATTACATTGCTTTAAATTGTGATAAAATTTCACCGGAGGTTTTAAGCAAAGCCAAGCTGTTTGACATGCTAATTTAAGTACAAACCTTTAGGAACACAAAATGTGGTAGCCAAGAAGTGAAATAATTCACAGAGGTCAACAAAACTGCTAATAAAGGCCCACATAATCTTGAAATAAAGCACACATCATGAGGTGTGGTGTGTGTGTATGTGTGTATACGTGTGTGTGTGCGTGTGCGTGCGTGCGTGCGTGCGTGTGTGCGTGTGTGTATGAGAGAGAGAGCTATCACCTCTGGTCATTGCTAAAGTCTTTTATGCATATTGTCAGCTTTGTCTTCCTCAAGTCTGTATCTGAATATTATTGTTTCTAGACAAGTTAAATGACTTCTTTATAAATTGTATAAATAGAGGGGAAAGAAAGCATTGGCTCAGAGCTCTGTATATGGAAACTGTAGAACAAATAAAAGAATGTGTGACTAAATCCTTCAATGGGCTGGGATTCTTCCTTTTTAATCTTTTTTTAACATTAAAAAATTCTTTTAAATATATATACATTTTAAGAAATACGTTATATAATTTTGAATGACTTTGAAGTTATTTATGTTTTCATTGTCTCATCTTCACTGTGTGTGAAATTAAATGGAATAGGGGATTCTTGTAAATTGCAATAATGACTCTCATGTCAAGATATGCCTATAGATGAAATAGTGGCATAAATGTTGTATGGGGGACAATCTATACTCTGATTGGATTTAAAGAACATATCACAAAAGGAAATATATGCCTTGTATGTGTTGTGCCAAAATCCCATAGTTTGAAATCTCATAGTCTCTATGGGGCTAGCTTACTCTTATTATCCTGCTAAATGCTCATAGTATCAAATATCATGTTAATGTATATCTGTCTACCCATAGATTAGTGTAGGCCTCAGAGTTCATTAGAGAAATTTTTTGTGCAAAGGAAGATGGTTAATGCAGAAATTCACAACTTGTCAAAGTTCAGAGAATGAGTATTAATAAGTGCTCAGTCACAAGTAGGACATTTATATCATACCCATTCCCAAGGCTCAGAAACCATCATGGAATTTGATAGAAAAATTGTAGAGCTGGATATCAAAGGAGACAATGTGGAAAATAGTTGAACTAATGGATTGACAGAAGCTGTAGTGGTTCACACAAGACCTAGCCAGTCGGCCATTTTATCATGGAGTAGAAAGAAGCTTGTGGATCACTATGTCTTACTGAGGAGCTATGGACAGTTGATAACTTCTGGGTGCGTGAGAGTATGTATACACACAAGAATATATGGCCAACACAAAGTGTAGTTGATGGCTCATTGAAGCTGGGGAAAAGGGTAGGTGTGGATAGATCTGGGAGTCAGGAGGGGGACTTAGGGGTGAATAAAAACAACAGCATTAGGTTTTAGAAAATGAAGCAGGAGAAGTAAAGAATAATATCTAGACTAATAAAAAACCAATCAATATTCTACAAGGAAAATTCATCTGCTAAGAGAGACACAGCCTCTGCTGCAACATACACATAGCAATATTCATTCTGTTAAAATATTACATAAATATGTATATAACTGTGGATATTTGTATTTTATATCAGAAAAATGACTAATAGTTTATATTTTATTCCTAAACATGATGTTTATCATGGACTACTGTCTATTCATGTCAAATTTGAATGTGGTTGAGACAACATATACAAATAATTGTTGTATATTGTAGTGGCTATTCCTGGTTGTCAACTTGACTACATCTGAAATTAATTACAATCCAGAATTAGAAGGCTCACCTGTGGCCCTAATTTAGAGGCTGAGAGATATAAGTTTTTGACCTGAATCTTGGCATAGAGACCTTGAGGAATAGTGGCTACAAATCCCATAAGATTAACATAGAAAGCTCTATGAGTTCAAGGTCATCTGGGGTTAAAGGTGTGGTGGCACACACCTTTAACCTGGGCCACACTTTTTGCTAGAGACCTATATAAGGACATTGAAAGAAGAAAGGCTCTCTCTGCTTCGCCTGCTTGCCTTGTGAGACTGAGCAATTGCTAGATCCTTAGACTTCCATTCACAGCTGCTGCCGCGACTGTTGTTGGGAGTTGATTGTTGGGAGTTGGACTACAAACTGTAAGTCATCAATAAATCCCTTTACTACATAGAGACTAAGTTCTGTGACTCTAGAGAACCCTAACTAAGACATATATCATTAAATGAAACTCTTTCCAACATTCAGTAAATTAGGTAAATTCCAGTAATGAAAAGGAAAACTCAACTCTTACCCAGTACTAATTATATATTTTTTAAATATATGTGAAAGACTCACATAATTATTTTAAAGATACATAAAGAAAAATTAGTGCATCTATCTTAGTTAGGGTTTTATTGCTGTGAAGAGACATCATGACCAAGACTTACACATTCAGACATCATCATTGCAGGAAGCATGGTAGCATCCAAGCAGATGTGGTGCTGGAGGAGCCAAGAGTTCTACATCTTGTTCAGAAGGCAAATAAGAGAAGACCAACATCCTCAGGAAGTTAGAGAAAAATCTCAAAGCTGGCCCCCACAGTGACATACTTCCTCCAACAAGGCCACACCTCCTAGTGATGCCACTCCCTGGGCCAAGCATATTCAAGCCACCACAGCATATGAACAGGAATTCAAAATATTTCTGAATCGTTGTTTGTTTCACCAAGTACATGCTATCAAACATTAAGCATTAGAATATTACTAGTATCTCAATGAATATTGTTTTATAAAAATGAAAAAAAAGAAACCAAAAGAAAACTTAAAGAAGATATGGATACAGTAGTAGCGTATCAGAGTAGTGTTGTAAAAGAAGCACTGCATAAATACAGAAATAACATGTTAACACAAGAGGGATGCATAATAGTTAGTGACATGTAAAAAAACAGTAAACTGTACAAACTGGCAAAAATGTCAAAAATTTCACATAACTTTCCATAATATCAGTATTCTAGATATAAGTAAATAGAGATGCCACCTATTTAATAAAAGTTTTAAAAATAAAATAATGTACAGCTACAACTGAAGAGATAAGATTGTCCAATACATGAAAAAAAAAAGTAATACAAGTATTAGTTGAGCTGGGGTGAGCTAAATTTCATTCTAGAGTTTTACTTAATTTTTTATATTTCCTTTTCTGAAATTGTAGGTGATGTACCTTCTGGATGCCTAAAAACAATCTACACAGACTAGCACAAAAACAAAATAAGAAAATAATTCAGCCAAGCAGTGGTGGCACGGGCCTTTGATCCCAGCACTTGGGAGGCAGAGGCAGGTGGATTTCTGAGTTCGCAACTAATCTGGTCTACAGAGTGAGTTCCAGGACAGCCAGGGCTACACAGAGAAACCCTGTCTCAAAAAACCAAAAAAAAAAAAAAGAAAGAAAGAAAGAAAGAAAGAAAGAAAGAAAGAAAGAAAGAAAGAAAGAAATGAAAGGAAACAATTCAAAGAAGCATTTAAAAGATCTTCATAAAGTTTTAGCCAATTATGTAAATAATGAATTCATAGCAAAGTTTATGTGGAATATATACTTTTTACTAAAAGAGAGACAGACAAGGAAGAATGAGAAAGACCAGTTTAGAAGTGAAAAATTGGAGATAAGTAAATTAAGGAATTTTGATGATTATGTTATTTATTTCAGTATTATACATTAGAAAGCAACTACTTTATTACTAATAATTCTTTACTGATGCTAAAATCATGTCCTTTTTCATATTAAAAATACACTTCTTTATTATACAACAAACATTTTTTTGAAATGGACATGTAAATACAGGAATAACAGCTCCATGTCAGTGAAAATAGGGTAGGCTCTGCCAAGGTAACAAAAATCCTTTGTTTGGCTTTGAAACAAATGGCTTATTTCATGAGTGCAGTATTTCCTCTATACATTGTTGTGCTAGCCTGTTTGGGGTGCCATGACAAAGTACCACAGGCTATCTTAAATTATACTAATATGTTTTTCTGGAAGTTAAAAGTCCAAGATCAATTTGTGGTTAGTGTTTGCTTCTTCTGGTGAGGTTTCTTTTCTGATGTTTATATTTGACGGCATGTTCTGTTTTTACGTACACACACTTTCTTCTGTGAAGGCATGAAGGCAAGAAGCAAGCTAGGTAGGGACATCTTCGGCTTTTAACATCTCTTCCTTGTTTTCTGTGGTTCTGGTGATGAAAGTCAGAGCCTTTACCACACTGAATACAGTGTCTACCACTGAGGTCTCACTTTCTGCCCCACCAACTCTAGCTTTATCAGTCTCCCTCCATTGCAAATTCACTAAAGTCCCACTATAAAGACCTCCTTTAATTTTAATTTTTTTTCTCTGAAGGCTACATCTCAAAAGTCAGAGATTCAACAAATGATAGTGACACATAAGGAATCTTAACAAAATCAGCTTCATATTGGGAAAGAGTAGGGGGAATGATGTTGATAAATATCTCAAACAATAATATATTATAAAGAGAGTCATGTAGAACTTTCTAAAACATAGTCTTTTTATTATGAATTTCTTAAGAAATGGTCTGAGAAGGTAGTCTTCTAAAAAGCTTGGAACATTTTATTGTGTTTTGTTAAATTTCTTTCCTGAAAAACACAATGGAAATTTTAATTTCCTAAATCCTTGCTAAACATTCAGTATTAAGTATACTCTGGGAAAACTTCACTTAGGGCTGGCAAGATAGCTCAACAAGTAAGCAGTGCTTGTGACCAAGCGTGGCAGACCCTGGTTCAAGCTTCACATCCCACATGGTGAAAGGAGAGAACACACTCCTCCACACATGCACCATGGTGCATGCAGAACCACACCACACACTTACACTAAATAAATCAATAAACCATGGTGCATGCAGAACCACACCACACACACTAAATAAATCATTAAACTATGATAAAAATTAAAGGTCACTTCATTATTACCACTGAGACCTTTTTGCATATATTTTGATGATAAATTTTTGGTCTCTATTTTGGCTAATTATTTGTTCTCTAAGGAGCATTAATCCTATGGCCACAGACATTTTAGGTATTCAATATTATTCAGTATCTTCAGGAAATACTAAATTAATGATGAAAAAACAAGTAGGTAGATGACTAATAGATACAAAACTTTTTATACATCTATATGTCAAAGATCCCAGATAGAAAATAGTTATTTATATCCTAACAAAATCTCTAGATCAAGGGTAAAATCCCATGCAGGGCTGGGGACATAGTTCATTCTAGATAATTTTCCAACCATAAGCAAAGCCATGGAATTAACTATCAGCATCACATTAACAATGATCATGAAAATAAATAAGAATGTTACATGTAATTGTCATGCTTTGGTGAGTCTTTTTAAATCTTAAAGTCAGATTTACACACATCTCTGATTTATCTTTAATATCACAACTACCTTTCTCGAGTACAGGATTAGATAGAACTTAGCTACATGAAACGTATCTCAACTCTGCATAGTCTTTTTGTCTCTCTATTCACCAGAGATCTGATTTAAAGGTTGGTGGCCCCAGAAGAAGACACAAGTACATGAATCCACTGAGTGCTGAACTTGCTTCTGGCCCTCCTGTGCCTGGTACTCTTCCGCTAAATGTGAGCTCTTGCCTCAAGCTATTTACACCATGATCAGGCTAGTAATTAGCAAAATGTTTAATATAATATAGAAGCAATTAGGAGGTGCTAACATGCAATTAAGATGTGTTTTCAGATTAAAGATTTTATAGTATTCTTTTTCTTGAAAAGATAAAGTGCCTATCTCAAAATGTCAAACAGCAGTGATTTAATCTGAATTATTTTCAATTAATATGCATGTATTCTTGTGATGTGTTCACCGTTGTTATTGACATTGATATATTAAGCTCATCCCAGCTGAATTTATACTTCAGTCCCTCTATATTTCCTGAATGTCAGCTCTTAGTTCGTTTTTTTTTTTTTCTTTGCCTACAAGCTGTGCATGATCTAACTCTAGGTCCCCTGATTCATCCCTGGGATTACAGTGATGTGTCAGTCTACAGGAACAATAATCTGAAAGGGCATTGTTATAAATAGAGTGTTAGAATATAATTGTTTGTCATGTAATTTCTCCCCTTTAAATTCTCTTGAGTCTCGTTGAAGTAATTTAGACAGCTAAGATGACAGGAGCCTTGAGAGTGTTCTTATAGAGTTATCCAACACATCTTTAGCCTCCATTGCCTTTTGAGACTATCTTGTCTACAAAATAGAAAATGCAAACATCAAATGAGTTTTGACTGCAGTGTAAATTTAATTTGAGAGTTTACATAGGCTACTCTTTATACAATAAAAGCATGTCATGAATTCACCCATATTTTTTGGACAATAGCTATTAAATAGCATTTAAAATTAATTAGAAATTGTCATGAGTGAGCATGGAAGCAATTGAAGATAACTTACAGGAATTAAATATTTAATGAGGATGATTGTTGAATTGCTTTTGTAGAAAAAATGTGTAGATGAGCAAGTGAGTAGTAAAATATTTAACCTTTAATAACTGATGATGTTATTATTTTATCTCACTACCATTTGTAAATTAAGAATAATGTTAGAGATGATTGTAGCAGTAATATAGACTACATGACATTTAATATGGTAGTAAAATTATAAACAAATGTATTTCTCAGTGAAATGCACAAAATGCCATAGGCTTTAAAATTATTATTTTATGAAGAAGTACTTCCTTAATAGTCATGGAACTAAAATTCTGATTTTATATAAAAATCAAGTGGATTTTAAAAAAAATAGCACATAGGGCAATAAACATACTTTTTGAAATGATATATTTAATATATTTGTGGATGTAGCAAATGAAAACTTATTTTACATTTGATTTGTTTTGGAATTTTGGAGTGTATGTGTCTATGCATAGATGTGTGTATATTTTGTGAGTTTATGTATATATATGTATATTTGTATATATGTGTGGATATGTATGTATATATATGTTTGTGTGTATGTATGTGTGTATATATGTCTGTACATGTATATATGTGTGTGTGTTTGTGTATTTATTTGTGTACATGAGTTTATATGTGTGTGTATGTCTGTGTATGTGTGTATATGTGGGTATATATGGGTATATATGTATGTGTTTGTATATGTATGTGTATATATGTGTGCATGTGCATAGATATGTATGTGTGTATATATGTATGTATGTGAATATATATATGTGTGTGTGTATTTTATGTGTTTATAAATGGGTGATGTATTTATATGTGTGTGTGTATATGTGTATATGTGTTTGTGTCTGTGTGTATTTAGGGGGTATAAACATATCCACAATGTTCAAGATAATGAAAATTGGGGCAGGAGAGATGACTCAGCAACTGAGAGTGCTTGTTATTTTTCTAGAGGAACTAAGTTCAGTTCCCAACACCCATACCAAATTGTTCACAATCATAAGTAACTCTAGATCCAGGGAACTAGATGTCCTCCTCTGGACTCAACAAACATTGTACCCATATGCACATATGCACACGCACACGCACACTCACACACACACACACACACACACACACACACACACACACACACGTTAGAAACAAAGACCTAAAAAAAAGCCAAGTTCATGAAAATGGAGAAAATCAACACTTAATGGGGGAAAGGAGTTATTTTATAAAGGAAAAAAGTTGGCTTTCATTTACTAGATTGTCTTGTCAGTCATTGTAGCCCCTGATGAGCTGCATGTACCAGAATAAACTAGGTAATCCCCTAGGTATAAGATTAAATTTCAAGCTGTGTTTACATTTACACCAAGTCTATTATACTTTACTAATATTATCACATGTTATTGGCATCTCTATCTTCACTCTCTCCTGTGAACTTCACTTGGAGGCTGTAGACCATGTGTATAGAGGGTGTTCATGGTACAGTAAGGAATAGCAGCAGTGCAGAAGTCATCAAACATTTGGTGCTTTAAACATGTTTCCATACAGTAAATGGGTAACTACCTGTGTGGAGTATTTTACTTGGTTTCAATTAACGGTTACAAAATTGACAAACCACTCTACATTTTCAGTGAATAAAATGCAGCTGAAGATAGTACTCATCAGGCAAGTACAAGTGAATTTTAAGATTCTTTTCATAATTTGAGGTGAGATTGAACAACCTAGCCTTGTGATTTGGTGAGTGTGCAATGGCATGCTTCTGTCTGGAATTGTTTGTCTTTGAGAAGTATTTAATTCAGAAGTGATAGTCATTATTATAGAAATAAAAAAACAAATTTAAAGGTAAAACTACCAATAACTATCTCAAATTATTAAGCCAAATCATTTAAATATTTATTAACACCAAATGCATAGATTATATTAATACTGAGTGAATAAAAATATATGTACACCAGAAGAATATAAAGTCCTCCCTTGATATGTGTATAGGGATCTATACCTATATCTATGTGTCCAAGATCCACCCTGGCTCCTAACTCCACAACCACTCAAGTTCCTTGTGTTAAAGAATGTAATATTTTCACAGAATTTGTTCATATTCTCCTATATACTTTCAATGTTGTCTTTTTCATAATAAATAAAATGTTATGAAATACTGGTGAAGTTATACTGTTTGAGACAAAACAAAAAGCCTATGAATCTCTAGTACAAAAATGCTTATAGAATATTGCTGCTTCTTTGAAATAGGTAGAAATAAACGGTGCTATGTGTTATTTCAAGTTAAGTGCATATGTATTAAAATTAAACATAGTTATTTTTGTAACCATTTGAGTAGTCAAGTTAATGCTTTATCAAAAAGAACTTAGAGAACACTGATATTGACCATGAGTCATTTGCCCCATCAATATTCTGAAGTTTGTGCTCAAAGGCAGCTGTGAGTTGACATGCTAAATATTTGTCCTTATAGCCACAGATAAGTATAGTCTTTACTGCACATCAGGAAAACTTTTCCTTTGCAACAGAAATAGAACATAACTAGTCAAAATTCAGAGTTATGAAGCCCAGTCACAATGGATACATTTACAATACAATGCCTACTCCGGAGTCTCAGGGGTTTTTCTGTGAGAGCGTATCTCCTATTTTGGAAGTATATCTATAAAACCTCACCAACCAGACTGCACAAGTGTGAGCTGAATGAGGACAGCAATGATAGGCATGGTAAAGTGAACCTGGGAAAGCTCAGGAGGCCTCCTCCAATGGATAAAGAGTTACAATGAATGCTCAGAGTAGGGAGAAGCAGCCTTCCCCCGGCAATAGCAATCAGAGGGCTGTCCAGTACTAAATGGTCAGTCCTGAAAACGTTCATGCAAGTAACGTTATATAGAGTAAGCAGGCTGTAGAAAGTGTTTAACAATATAGAATGTATATGTATAATACATATTTATGTATTTAATAATATATACATATATATTTATTTATTTACTAAATAAATACCACACATTTCGTGATGATAAATATTTGGAGTGTACAAATATTTATTCCCACTCCCACCAATAGTACAATATTTTTTCATTCCTACGAATCTGAGAACTTCAAGAGAGCCAAAATCCTCTCAGGAATGTCACATCAAACTTGATCATATTCCACCCATGAGCTATTGGCCTCAATTACTGAACTTAAACTACGTGCAAACTTGACTTTAACAGACACCTTGACAGGTGAGGCTGTGACAAGACACACAATTATCCTTTCAGTCATTCTTGATATGCTTGACCACCAATAATAATACTTCATTATTGTTTTAAATGATAACATATTTGAGAAGGCATGAAGAGAAACCCTGCTGTCCTCAGTAGGCCAAGGCTGTGACTTGCACTGTGAATACAGGTCTGGGCTGGTCTAGCATTCTCTTGGTCTCTATGAGCATGCTAACAAAAAAGTTTCAGAAGTCAGTTCCCACAGACACAAACAGTACTGAAGGTGCCTTCTCTATTGATATTAACCTCCACCGTGCTAGTTAAACCAGTTTCTCACAAGATCACCTCATCTGAAGATACAATATTAAAGCCAGCTACAATAAAATATTTTTAGTTATGCCTGAAGTCCCCAGAAACAAGAGGGATGAAGCAGGAGGATTTTTGTGAGTTTGAGGCCCACCTGCACTACAAGGTAAATTTCTGGCCATTAGAACTACAAAGTAAAACCCTGGTTTAAAAAATCCAAAGAAAATGAAAGGAAAGAAGAGAGGGAGAAAAGAAGGAAGAAAAAAAGGAAGGAAGGAACGAAGGAAGGAACGAAGGAAGGGAAAGCGAGGCTTTTTCACAGGGTCCAATTTATCTTAGTTGAGCAGCTGGAATTTAATAATTTTGGAATTCACTATTTTCTTAATTGGTGTATTTCATAGAGTAAGTGTATTGCCTTTTAGTTTTTTCTTTGTCTTCCCTGTTTTAAACAATATGAACCTAACAAAGGTTACAATACATCACATGGTTGTTGAAACAATATTTTGATCACTTCCTAATTGTAACCATTCAGAACAACAGTAGGTTCTAGACTAGAACAGAAAATAGATAAGGAATTTTGTCTTCAAAGGCTCACAGTACACAATTCCCATACATCTGTCCAAAATTATTTGAAAAAAACAAAGAGGATCAACAGAATAAGTAATACAAATTACAGATAAGAAAACAAATCTGAAAATTGCTCCATAAACACTTTTTAAAAATATATTTTCTAATAATAATATTATCATTATAAATATTATAAATATAAATTATTATAATATAAATATAAATTATTATATTATAAATATAAATAAATACATGGACTCATAGTTTGTTACACTCTACGCAAGTGGCACCTTTGCAAGTCAAAAGCTGCTGAATGTTTATGCTTTTATATCGCCTGAACTATGTGCAAAAGTTCCTCTTAATTTTATGGACCCTTTGCCATTTTTCCAATCCACACATACTTAGATCAGTGCATGGTCTCTGGTCCCTCCATTGCATATTCTTTTGTTGTTTTAACAGATCTTTTTCACTTTCTTTTCTTCTGAGAGAGTCTCACCATTTAGCTCTGGCTGTCCTGGAACTCACTATGTAGACCAGGCTGGCCTTGAACTCACAGAAATCCGCCTGCCTCTACCTCTTCAGATTTAGGATTAAAGACATGCACCACCACACCCAGTTACAGAGTCTTAAGTTATCATGATCAGTACAGCTCTCTCATGGCTCATTACTGCCCAGCCATGTCCTCTTCCTTCTCACTTTCAACCCAGTCCTCAGAGAATCTTTCCCTTGTCACCCACAACTGATGGTTAGGTGATCCAATGCCCCTAATCTTTCTGGTCCCTTAAACTGGGAGATTTGAGAAGACATGGGGAAGAACCCTGAGTTCCTCACTAGGCCCAGGCTGTGAAGTACAGGGGGGAAATACAGGATCTGGGCTGAGTTTTTTTGTTGTTGTTGTTGTTGTTGTTGTTGTTGTTGTTGTT
>JADRCD010149137.1:0-23770 GCA_019843815.1 Montemys delectorum
TTTTTTTTTCTTTTATGGTAAAGACATTGGAGACAGTAGTTCCTGAGTGTATACAGTCACAATTTATGCAATAGAGAGATAATTTTATAGTCACAGCTACAGCTTAGTTTATGACTTGGCCCAACATATAAATAAGCCTAACTTATGTTTTATAGATATATTTTATACACACACACACACACACACACACTCACACACACACACACTCTCACATAATCTCTGCAAGTGGACTATCCCACTCCAAACTCCCAGAGAGGGTGGAGCATGCACAGAATGGAATGTGCTGGAATCCATGGCTTTCTCCTCAGTTACTAAAGCAGGTCTTCCTTCCTGATCTGCACTCCCAGGACTGCTCAGCAAACGATGTAAATTACTGTTCTCTCGTCTGCTTCTAGCTGACTGGGAATGCTTACAACTTTTTCTCAAACCATCCACATGGTCATAGTCTTTCCTTTGGGCAAACAGCCCAGCTTCCAACGATGTAGAGAAACAAGCACCATTAAGTAAAATTTCTCTCCTAGAGATAAATGTATCCCCGTTGTTTCCCAGGACTCTCATTCTTTCACATTTCAGATGAGAAGGTGGGGGGACAGAGGGGCTGTTATGCAGTGGTTAGGAGCAGGGTGGCTTGGACTTCTGCCTTGCTCCAATACTAGCTAGCATATTACTATTGGGAACACCAATGTAGACACCTAAGTGTAGAAAGAGATGATAACTTTTGATTCCATAGATGATAAGAGAAACACATAAGGAACTTGGGATATTTAAGCAGTTCCTGCTGGGTAGACATGTGCTCTGTCTATGCCAGATGCTTCCCGGGCTTTCTTCCCAGGGCAGATTCTCCCTGTCCTCTGAGTCCAGGTCTCATCCCACTGCAGTCCTCGTTATAAGAGACACCCCTCTCCCACCTCTCCTCCAATTCTAGGACCAGATGTCAAGTTTAACAGATTTCCCTTGTTAAAAATCTCACCTCTCTGGATCTTGATACTTGGAAGTATAACTTGCTAAATATATAAATTTTAGAAAAGTCAGATTTCCTCTCCTTTTTTTTTTCCTCCAAAGAGACTACTTCCTGTGTTTAAAATGGTAACTGTGTGACATCTCCTTGTATCTCAGTCTGTGCTTGGAGGGGGAGGGTGCCGTGCCCAGAGTTCTGGAAGCAGGGAGGCTTCCATAGGAATCATGGCCACTATGTTAGTTTGGTTACATTAGGTACTTCATTATTGCTGTAACCAAAGAATTTAACAGAAATAATTTAAGAAAAGAAATGTTATTTTTGCTCACGGTATCAAAATGCTCTCAGTACATAATTGCCTTGTCCCTATGCTCAAAAATCATGGTAGAGGAAACCTGTAAGGAAGGATACATTTTCACACCATGGCAGTACCAGGGAGCGAGGGTGAGCTAGCAAAGACTGAGCTGAACTAATCAAAGGGCTACTTCTACTAATCTACTTCTGGTAACCAGGGACTGCCACCTGTATAGTTTCTACAGCCTTCCCAAGTAGATCTTCTAACTGGGCAGTGTATTAAAAACATGAACTACTTGGAACTATTTCATTTTCAAACCATAATGTTAGTAAATGATTACCTAAGCCCATGATGTCCATTTTGTCCTATATAAAATCGACATTGTCCAGAACCTGCTCCCATGGCATTGTCCTATCAGTGCAAACAACACTAGAAAGCTTGTAGGTCCACACTTGGCATAGGGCTATTGTATCATCATTGTTACAGGAATTAAGGAATCTCCCAATCCAAGGTGTTGTAGCTGCTGAAGAGCCCAACCTAGTTTGCGGCTGTGCTCACACATCAACACTAACAGTGCTGTCAAAACTACAGAAAGAGCAGAAACAAAAGGCAAAGGGGGGGAAGCCTTATTTTTATTCTTTCCACAGACTCGTTTCAATGCATGCTTGAGCGATCCTCTGTTTGAGTATATGTGTTTTTAAGTTTAACTCATACAATTAGCTTTTCATTTCCCATCTCAAACAATTTGTAGCTAAGGAAGAAAACTAAACTTTTTTCATCTCTGGGAAACAGAAAGAAGAAAGTCTTTCTGAGGTTTTAGATTATTTCTGCAACTTTATTAGTATTGTGTATCCTATCCATTATGATTTTAAAGCTTTCTAATTATCTGATCACCACGATAATTCAAATAACCTAATAGATCTGATTGTTCATGTAGCATAGGCTTTGATACCAGTGTAAAATAATTCTCCTGTTCTTTCTATATTGATGATTATTTTTTTCTGGTTTTCCTCAATTTTTTCAACAGAAAGAGAAGATGCTTAAAATCCTAAACATTGCGGAAGTAGTGTCCAGAATATCTGCAACACAGAAGACAAATTCTTATCTTTAATAAAGATAAATGTGCACTTTTATGAGTAGGCATCAGACATGAACATACAATTCTCAGAATAAGTAAAAAATGACCAGTAAGAATACTATAACAAAACAATGAATGCTATTTTAATAAAAAAGTGTAATTCAGTATGTACACATGCAATTTTTCATGGCCGACTAGGATTATATTTGGACCTGCAGACTAAGAGCCAAGCTGCCTTTGCAGATGACTTCACTGCCTCCATTTTATCCACTATTGAAAACCAGCAGAAGAACAATAAAATAAAAGGCGATATGAAGAGGTATGGAATAAACTGACCAGTGGCAATATACTAAATATGGGACAAATTGCCCTGAAGTCCGTGTATAAATTAATTTCTAGACCCAGATTTGGTAAACTTGGCTCGAGGGTTACCACCCTCTTGTCATCTTGCTGCTGTTCATCCCTGAAGACTGAAGCTTCTGTTGATCACAAATTCCACCCCCCCTGATCAGACTCCAGCTCTGATGCCAGTCTAGAGCCAATCTCTGCCTTTGGATTTTACTCTCCTGTCCATTCATCATGAAGCATATTTGATGGTTCAGTGTATTCCAGAGTGACCTCCCACTTGCTATCTCATTCGTTTTAAGAATCAGTAGCTATTTTTTTGAAAAAGTATCTCCTACTATTTAGTGAGATACAGGAAATCATATTATAAAGAATGTTTTCATAAGGAAACTTGGTAGAATGATCGAGCACCTTTCTAGCACAGAACATTCAATTTTCTTGGTCCCTAATGTGTATTACCATCCTGGTCACAAGAGATGGCACCTCATACAAGGTTTAGGACACTATAATGGCAACACTACTGTGATAAAAAAAAAAAAAACAGTCTTTAACTTGCTGCTTACATGCTGTCTAAATTGTTACTATGGCAGGAGGTGGAGACCATCCTGTTCTAGATTAATGACTTTCTGTTATTCAACACATCCAGCCTTCATTTTCTTCATGAGTAAATGCCTCCTTCTGAGTCCCAGTAACCCAGAGGCACAGAAGTCGAAAAGGAGTATGCTCCGTTGGGAGCAAGTTATACCTCCCACATCTAAAAGCACTAAGCACAAACTCATACCCAGATTACTAGAGAGAACTGATACACAAAAATGTTACTGTCCAAAAGTAGGACAAAACGATACATTTATTTTATATATAGTTCTTGTAATATGTGTGTCCCTGTGAATAAATCCTTTTGTTTGATTTTTGGATTTAGAAGTTGGTGGTTTTCACAGGAGTTTGGAGTAAATTCTCCGAATTTGCCCCTCAGATACAAAGCAGATCCACAATGTTATTGTTGTTGATGTAGATTGTTTCCCCCAGCCTTTCTTGGTAAAGCTGGCAGAAAAAATCCTGAACTCAATCTCTTCAAATAAGTGTCTCTTGCCATTGAGTTGATACACTGGGTCACATAAAGTATTTCTAAGCAAGGCTGCTGGAACAGCATGCTTGGAAGGCAGGACTCTTTTCCCTCCTGACTATGACAGCTCACCACTTTCTTCTTCTTCTCCTTCTTCTCCTTCTTCTCCTTCTTCTCCTTCTCCTCCTCCTCCTCCTCCTCCTCCTCCTCCTCCTCCTCCTCCTCCTTCTTCCCCTTTGTTTATTTTATATTAGATATTTTCTTTATTTATATTTCAAATGTTATCCCCTTTCCTGGTTTCCCCTCTGAAACACCCCCCACTCCCTCCCCCTCCCCCCGTTCACCAACCCACCCTCTCCTGCTTACTGGCCCTGGCATTCCCCTACACTGGGGCATAGAGCCATCACAGGACCAAGGGCCTCTCCTCTCATTGATGAATGACTAGGCCATCCTCTGCTACATATACAGCTGGAGTCATGAGTCCCACCACGTGTTCTCTTTGGTTGGTCATTTAGTCCCTGGGAGCTCTGGGGATACTGGTTAGTTCATATTGTTGTTCCTTCTAAGGGGCTGCAAACCCCTTCAGCTCCTTGGGTCCTTTCTCTAGTTCTTTCATTGGGGACCCTGTACTCCGTCCAGTGGATTACTGTGAGCATCCACTTCTGTATTTGTCAGGTACTGGCAGAGCCTCAGGAGACAGCTATATCAGGCTCCTGTCAGGAAGCACTTGTTGGTATCCACAACAGTGTCTGGGTTTGGTGATTGTATATGGGATGAATTCCCAGGTGGGACAGTCTCTGGATTGTCCTTCCTTCAGTCTCTGCTCCACACTTTGTCTCTGTAATTCCTTCCATGGTTATTTTGTTCCCCCTTCTAAGAAGGATCGAAGTATTCACACTTTGGTCTTCCTTCTTCTTGAGCTTCATGTGGTTTGTGGATTATATCTTGGGTATTCTGAGCTTCTTGTCTAATATCCACTTATCAGTGAGTGCATACCATGTGTGTTTTTTTTGTGATTGGGTTGCCTCACTCAGGATGATATCCTCGTGATCCATCCATTTCCCTAAGAATTTCATAAATTAATTGTTTTTAATAGCTGAGTAGTACTCCATCATGTAAATGTACCACATTTTCTGCATCCATTACATCTGAGTTGTTTCCAGCTTTTGACTATTATAAATAAGGCTGCTATGAACATGGTGGAGCCTGTGTCCTTATTACACACTGGAGCATCTTCTGGGTACATGCACAGTGGTGACAGCTCACCTTCACACTGTAGACAATGTAACATGAAAGACAGAAGAACTAATCACATCTCCTTGAAGCAGTGCGTCTCAACCTTCCTGATACTGAGGCTCTTCAGTACAGAGTCCCTCCTTTTGTGGTGACCTCCCCACCATAAAATTACTTTCATTGCTATTTCATAACTGTAATTTAGCTACTGTTATGAATCATAATATAAATATTTCTAGAGATGGAGTTTTGTCAAAGGGAGCCCGACCCACAGATTGAGAACCACTACACTAAAGGAGGGTTGATTTGTTGTTTATTTATTCATTTATTTATTTACTTATTTATTTATTTAATGGAGTTTCAAACAGTAGAATTTCCCATGGTTTTCCTTTTGCAAAATGCCCATAGGAAAAGAGATTTTTGTGGCCAAGACATTGAGCTATTTATATAGTAACAGGGCATATGAGTATGGACATGTCCTGAGACTTCCTGTGTTAAAAAAAAAAAAAACTTCTTTCTCTCTCTCTCTCTCTCTCTTTTTTAACTTTGTTTAGCTTAGTGATTCCAAATTTGCTTGACCACAGCCCTGTTTTGGGAAACATTATTAGTATTTCATGGAACTAGAAGACTACAGAAAACATCACTGGTTGTCTTTACAAATCCTTTAGGATCATGGAAAAGATGTGTAATAGTATTGTGGGTCATAGACTTTCTTATTTAGATTAGACCTTGTGACTATTAACTTGACAGGATCTAGAATTACCTAGGAGACAAGCTTCCGGGCATGTATGGAAGGGATTATTTAGATCACTTAATTTAAATGGCAAGACTCACTCTAACTGCCCAAATGGATAAAATGATGGAAACAGAGAGCTGACATTCATCGCTCTGTGCTTCCTGATTATGGATACACTGTGACCGGGTTCTCCCAGCACCAGATACCATGATTCCATCACGGCTCCTACTGTTTCTTAGAATTGTGACCCAAAGCAAACTCTTCCTCCCTTAATGATTCTATAAAAGCATTTTATCACAGCATTGCAATAATATGGAAAATTGGCACCAAGAAGTGGGGCCATTCCTGTAATAAGACTAATCATATGTTTCTTAAGACAAATATTTTTATGAAATTTCAAAGATTAATATAAATATTATTCAAAACTAATAATAAAAACATCTGTATCATTTTATATAGCTTTAATTTTTTTTTGCTATAAATGCCCTAATGAATATTGTTCATTTTTTTCTTTTTAAAGTTCTTTTCTCATGTATCACACCCTGACTGCAGTTTTCTTTCCCTCCCTTCTCCTCCATAAAAGACTTTTAAATTTTGTGGGTATGGGCATTTTGCCTGCATGTACATCTGTGCAGCATGCACTTGCTGTGTCTCAGCAGGTCAGAAGAGGGCGTTGGATCTTCTGGAACTGGAGTTACAGTTGATTGTGAGCCACTTTTTATGTGCTGGGAACTGAAGCTGGGTCCTCTGTAAGAGTAACATGTGCTCTCAACAACCTAACAATCTTTCCAGCTCCCTTCTAAGGACTTGAAGTGGATTTATGGGAGCAATTCATTTAAGGAAGGTAAAAGAGTGTGAAATTTGAATAGAAAAGCCCTTTAATACTGTGAGCAGAGCTTAAGGGGACCGTTCTGGCAAGAACATGGAAGATAAGAATACTGAACAAAATGTCAACAGCAGAAGATAGGTTCATGAGGTTTCAAAAAGAGAATAAGACTCTGTTAAGAACTGGGCTAGAAGGCATTCTTGATATTTTGACAATAGACTTGGTTATGTACTACCCATGTCCTGAGATCTTGAGATTAAATTACAAATAATGAATGCGTTTCTTTGGCAGAGGAAATTTCAAAGCATCATAGCATTTAGGCTGTGTTACATCTTCCACTCAGTGTTCCTAGTCAGATCTATATAAAAAGGAAGAACAAAACATAAAAATTGTCAAGTTTAACAAGAAAAGTTATGAGCAGAGAGAGTACCTCTATGTGAATGAACATTGATGACATGACCACCCACGTCAAATGCCTCAGTGCTTCAGACCTATCAGCATGGCAAGGCCTTCCTCAGGTTAGACTCAGGAGAGAGAATGGTAATGATTTCCCCTGGTCCAAGTACAGAAGTTGACAGAGTGCAGAAAATGTAAAGAATAGCTTTGTCCTCCCTGATGACTACAGCCTGAGACTTCTTCCTACAGAGACTTCCTATCAAAATGAACTAATCTACCTCCTGCCTCTTTGTTCATCTATAAATAAGAAACATGACGAGTTCCTGGGATGCTAGAGTGTCTCCATCAGAGTGCAGGACCCACCCAACCCCAGACCTTCTGTACATATCTCTATGGCTTCTTCTTCATTCCAAGTGGCCTCCTTTAGGTCAACCTCAAAACCATGTAGGTCATGACAGAGGGGGAAAGAAGTTTAAACCTGCCAATGAGGAAAGCAAAAGTGACAAAGCATCTATAATTATTAAAGAAAAACTTCCACTAGGACATTAAAAAAATGCTTCTAGACCACACTCATTAAAGGCTTTGACAGCTGGAAAAGGCAAAAAATATTTGGAAGGAGAAAGCCGGACCTGAGATTACTGCAAGATTCCTTTCTCAAAAACAAATAAAAACAAACAAACAAACAACAACAACAACAACAACAACAACAAAACCTGCCTAGGAAAGAAGTCTCTCAGATTCATCACCAAGGTGTACAGAGTACACCTTGTTCTCAGTATTGTGCAACACATAGGTGTTGTTCAAGGGGCACCATGCTACATTTTGAACTGACAGGGACCTTGGCAGCAGTGTCCACATGGTACCAGTTTTGTAGGTCTGAAGGATGCAAAGTGAATGAGGTCTTGGATTCATTTTCCATGGTTTCAGAGAACCACTGAGGACAGGCAATGTGTGGTGGGGTCAGAGTCTCTTCGACGTAGCCCTTAAAGTCCATTACATGAAACTGTGAAGACGGAGACTGGGTTGCACAACGCTGGAGATAGGAGGACGAAAACTGTAGCTGTGGAATGGAATCAGCCCAAGGAGAGGCTTTATGTACTGTGGACAACACATCTGGAGAGGAGGGGACTTACAGAAGCCCTTTAGAATCCAAACGATTCTGTCCGGTATCCCAGATGCTGATATGGAATTGCAGGATAGGATGTTTTCCCCTGCTGTTCTTATTCCTGCTTTGGCCTGTTCTCTCCTGGCTACGCCCCTGTGTCCTCATTCCTCTCTTTTAGAAGGAGAAGATTAACGCTGTTTCACGTGACTTGTTTATTTTGGTTTTGTTTTTTAATAGTTCACAGTTAAATTATTATACCTTAAACCTTAAATGATACTTGGACTTTGGACTTTCTAACACTGTTGAAATTATTAAAGACTATGGGGGGGCAAGTGGGCAAGATTATGACTTAACAATATGTTTGGGTGTCAAGTTGACAACTGGTCGACTAGGGATGTTTAATATTCATCTATAACTTGACATGAGCTAGAAGACAAACCTGTGGATATGTCTATGAGGGAATACCTAGACAGAGGTGGGAGGAAGACCTAACTGTTGAATGCATAAAGCAGAGAAAGGGAGTTTAGGAGCATCTTTCATCACTTCCTGCCCCCTTACTGCAGATCCAATGTGATCATCTGTGTCAAGCCCTTCCTACAGTATCACAATGAACAGTGTCCACAAACCACAGAGAATATTGGGTTAGAAGTAATCTACACGAGTCTTGTTACAGACTCCTAGGCCTGTGGAGATGTGCTCATTGGTGTCACACATAATGGGCATTAGCAGCTTCCAGATGAACGAGGCACAGGGGTGCAGAAGAGTGCGGGAAAGGCTGTAAACATCTCTATGCCACTATATTGGGTGCAGGTGAGTGGGAAAGGCTATAAACATCTCTATGCCACTATGTTGGCTGTCTTTATAGTTCCTGGGTAGTGGCCATCTTAAAAGTCACAATGTTTATACTAACTGACTATTTTGTTTCCACTCAAAACCATCATAATTTCCAAAAATTGTCTGATCATAAAACATAGTTTTATGGAAACTAATATTATTAACATTTGATGGAACTGGCAGTCTGTACAACCCACTTAGGACACGCTGATGGAGCACAGTCAGGAACTGTAGCTTATGAACTCTTTTCATGTTAAGCTATGTAGTCCCACATTTTGAACTCCTTACTGACTCCACTGTAGCTTGCCCTACTGAAGTTTTTGCTCAGTCTCCTTAATGACTACTTTAGTCTGAAACTCTCAAAGAGACTTACAAATGAATCGTGTCAAACAAAGAGCTTCAATGTCCAGAACCCTTTTAAGGATAGTCCATATTCAGGGATTCATCCAGGCAGGAGTAAAAGCACTCAAACCATTTTTTTGGCCAATGTGAGGGAGCACTGGCAGCCAATGTGTTTCATTGTCTCAGTTCTCCATAGCGAAAGCTAAGGCTTTGTTACACCTGTTGGATCTACCCTGATTGATTTTTTTTTTAACTGACGTGCAACAAATATTATAGTTTGACTTCTGTTCACTGGTACTTCCTTTACTCTTCCTAAGTGCAGATCGCCAGTTCCGTCTCAGCATCTTCTCACAGAGAAGCCTGCCCACACCCAGGATGTGTTGTTTTCTTCCCTGTCCTTCCCGGGCATCTGCCTAGTGTGTCATGAGGACAGTGTATGTGTGTAAGTCTTAACATGCTGTAAGTTCTCTGTGAGATAGACAGATAAGCCCGTTCCCATTGCTGTGCTGTGCACACAGAAGATGGAAGCGAAATCTGGTTTGGATGGAAGCAGATTCCTCTTTACAGATGGATGCCAGGCTTCTTTAATGAGAGAATCCTTGTATTTGACAAGCGGTCACACATTAGAAGAGCTGCGTTAGGATGCTGGAAATCCGACGATCATCCGTGGATTTCACATCTCTCTTCATGTGCACTCCATCTGTGGATACATCCCGAGTGGAGTTCTTCCTCTCTCCCTTCCTTCTTTTCCCTTTCTCTGTGAGAACTAACACCAGTGTCCAAAATTCCACTCCCTCTCCTTCCACCCCTATGAGAGCAGAAATGATATTTTCCTTCATGAATTGTTATTCACAGCAACCTTCTTGACTAATGCATTCAAAAATTGTGAATGCCATTTTCCCCTTAAATGGGCCCCTTTAGACAAATAACTGCTAAGCATTTTTTTCCTGCAAATATGTAAATAGGTTAAAAAAAATGAAGATGCAGCCAGTGTTGTGTGAATATTATTCCAGCATTACACTTAAGATCCTTTCAGCCCCATTTGCTAACATTTTGTACTCCTAGCCAAAGTACCAAAAATTGCTCTCTCCTCATGCAATTTTCAAAAATTTTGCTGGCACAAAAATGAAGTAAAATCTCTATGTGCAGGAGAGAGCAAACTTCATTTAGCGTGTTTTACAAAGTGCTAAATAGGTTTTCTATTTTGGGAGCGGAACGGCAGAACATGTGCCTCCTGCTATCCAGATCAAACATTTGTAGTTCTGTCCTGCGGATTACATCCTCCAGGTTGTGTTTGGCTATATTAACATAAGGCTTATTATTTTCTGCAAAGGAAAAGGAATAAAATTGCAGTATGTTCCTGGGAAACAACATCAGCTCTGCAAGGCTATTTTTCATTGTTTTTTTTTTTTTTAATTCTTTTCTTATTTAAGATAACATAAGGTTTTTGAGGGCAGATTCAGGAAATGGCTTTTGTCTTCAATAGTTTTCAAAGTAATAGCTCTTATTTTCTTTCTTTCTTTTTTTCTTCCTTTCTTCCTCTTTTTTTTTTTTTTTTTTTATAAAAGTAACAACCAAAACTGGGTTCTGATCTCACTGGTAAGGAATTTAGGGCTTTAGATCACTAACATCTCTTCTAAGTGCCCCTCAAATCTATATATGAAAAAGACATGCATGGCTAGGTATCCTTTGGATGTGTTCTCTATGGTGATAAGTACTTTTAAGAACAACATCGGTAACTGATATGTAACTGCTGCTATTTCCATGAACAATTCTGAGAACTTGATTTTCAGACCAGATTGTATGTTATAAATTGATCTCAGACTGTAAATTCTTCACCAGGAAACAACGTTGTCTCACGAACAACATGTTTCTTTATAATCTTCTCAATATTTGCAGTATAAAATACAGACTTTTTCCCTTAAATCAACTATGGTTTCATGTTGTAAATATACTCACTTGTAGTAAGAAAACTGCAATAAAAATAAGCATATATAAAAAAAACTGGTGTTTGTTTAAAAACAGAATTTGATTGATGGAAGGGGTTCAGTATGGAATCACTACTCTACCTCTTACAGGGATGCTCTGAGACAAAACACTCACACCAACTTGAATACTAACATGAGCAACATTATTATTCACAAGCAGGCACCAAGCAGGAGAAGGCGATTACATTCTTCCAAGAGTGCTGCTCAGTACAGAAGCTCCGTCTAGCGCTTCATCTGTGTGCATACTCTATTATCTCACAACTGTGGGGTCCTGAAAGCCCCTGGGATTTAAACTCTGCCAAGGGCAGGAGTAACGAAGGTGAACTTGGATCTCTGGGATATCCCATTCTAGAAAGGATAGGAGCAGAGCCTAGAGTGTTCTGGAGAGTCCTTTCTTGTTTCAGAGGATGTAATAGGTGTCCTGGGAGGAGGGAACTTGTTCTCTTGCTTCTGGGTATCCTGGGGAAGGTTTCTCTAATATTTGTCTTGAAAGCAAATGAAAACAGAAAAAAAAAATTACAAACAGCAAGAATAAAAATCAATCTGTACAGAAAACTCATTCCTGCCAGAATCTAGGAGGAATCTGTGGAGCCCCGGCATCTGACAGACTTTGAAAGGTCCGCTCTGCTTCCATTTGGTGACATCCCTAAGTTTTGCTTCTCAAGACGGACCATAATCCAGAAGCCCGAGCATCTGCCAGCCAGAGGTTGTGATGTCACATCTTCATCATACACAACTGCTTTGGGAGGCTTCCAGTGCTTACAGGAAACCGCCTTCTGGCCTCCCAGGCTATTTGAGAAGCAAGCCCCAGGAAACGTGGCCCAGGAGAGGGCTGTTGTCAGTGAAATATTACTTACCTCAAAAAGATGGTGGGTAGGAGCAGACACTTTAAAACCTGGCTTGAGGTAAGGAAGGCTATCCAAGGGTGTCTCACTGAAGATCTAGACACTTCCAGTTAATAGAGAGAAGGAAGTAGGCAAACTTAATAGTTTATTGTCAAATATGACCTCTTATTATTCAGATCTTCTTTTGAGATAAAGCCCAGGGAGTGGTATCTAAAATAAGACCACAAAAATGCAGTATAAAACACTTGGAAGGATTTGGAAGAACAGCGATTGATTTGATAGGACACTGGCTGGATCACTGAAGAGTTTCAGCAAAAATGAGCCCATCACAGCCTCCATGAGACAGGGAGGAAGAACCGAAACGAGACAAGACGTATAAAGCACATGGGCATGGAAAGAATAAGGATCCATATGTAAAATGCAGGGTTAAAGTATACGTTTTCTACAAGAAAAAAACCTGCACAATTCGGTGCATAAGAAATTGACTCAAGGATTCAGAAATTCTCTTAAGGACTGTTCCTAGAAGTGAAATACAGAAAAGTCTGAATAATGAGAAAAGACAGAAACTTAGGCCAAGGAAGAAGTTAGGATAACTGAAAGAGCAAAATCAAAAAACATAACTAAAGAGAGGATCATGAGAATGGATGCAGATTGGTATTTGAGAGCAAAAATCAACAAAATTTAAAAAGAAACTTTGAAATTCTCTAAATCCTAGTTATAAAATGCTGTTCTTCTATAATGGACTAAAAAGATAACTAAGTGCATTTTCCTTTATACACTAAAAATCACTGGAGTGACCTGTTAGGGTATGAATTAACAGCATATAAAGACATAATAAACTTGTGGCATGGGATCCAGAACATCTGATGTTGATTGATATTTCCCAAGGGAATTTGGAGTGCCAACCATTTCAAGAAAGAACACAGGAGCTCCTGTAATCGTCCTCAATTTCTAGAGAATAGTTAAGTTAAACGATGTTCCCATACCTTGGATGTCTTTTATCTGAACACACATAAGCATTGCTTTGCGTTATATAGCCTTGAACATACTGGCCTGCACAGGCTTCTCTGGTGAACTCCGTTATCAAAGGTTCATAACTCTCTGTTGTCAAAGGAAGTAGAATCATAAAAACAAGCCTGTTGTGCAAATCATACTCGAATGCTTGGCTGCCTTGAGTCGCCTCATTTCCCATTTCAGTTCTTCTGGCATTAGTTAGGAGAGACAACTTGGACAACCTTCTGATGTCCAGGAAGCCATGCTTCAATGCTGAGAATATCCTAGACCTGTGTTGTGAAATAGGTAACTACTGTTCACATATAGATATTTAAATGTGACCAGTCAAATACAAATATGTGGTTAAATGCTGGGCTGGATAGTGATCGGGGAGGGCCAGTCCCATAGTAAGCAGGGCCATCCCTGGGCTGGTGATCCTAGGTCCTGTAAGAAGACAGGTTGAGCTAGCCATGAGGAGCAAGCAAGTAAGCAGCACCCCTCCATGGCCTCTGCATCAGCTCCTGCTCCAGATTTCTGCCCTGTATGAGTTCCTGCCCTCACTGCTTTGGACAATGAATTGTTATATTATATGGAACTAAGAGTAAACCAGCCCCTTCCTCCCCAAGTTGCTTTGGTCATGGCTTTCCATCACAGTACTAGCAACCCTAACTGAGACAATGCCAGGAATATTAACAGTAAATTCAGAGTTTGGAGATTCAGACATTACTATGGATTATTGTTTTATGCATGTTCCCCTTTTTACATAGGGTGGGCACCCATTCTCATGAACACTCAGAAGCTAAAAAAAATACATCACTTTTCGAGTTTGCTCAAAAGATAATCTTTGAAGGTCTTCTAAAAATTAATAAATGCAAAGAAATTTTCAGTTCAAGAATAAAGAGACTTAGCTGGGCATGATGGCATATGCCTTTAATCCCAGCACTTGGGAGGAAGAGACAGGCAAGTTACTATGAGTTCTAGGCCAGCCTTGTTCAGATAGTAAGTTCTAGGACCACCAACTACATACAAACACTCTGTCTTAAAACAAAACAAGAATAAGGAGGTTTTATTATAAAAGTCCTGATAGCTACAACAGAGATCTGTGACTACACACTTTTCGTACCAGAGAAAAATATATAAGTTTCAAAGCTATCATTATTTATTATTTAACATCATATTTTAATCAATTCTTCCTCTCTTGCATCATGCACCCCAATACCACTCAATTTCTAATTCTTCGATGTCCTCCCCCTCCTCCCCATTCTCCGACCTCGTTACCTTTCCTCCAACCAAACCAAACCAAACAAACAAGTCCAGTTTGTGTTGTCTATATACTCACTGGAGCATGATCAAACTCTCAGTGGTCTGCCCTTTAAATAGAACTGAACCCTTTCCATCTCAAACCCCTGTCAGAAGCCATCAATTGCAGAGAGCTACACCTCAGCATCTTTTTCACACTTTTGGAGAGTTCTCCTCAGTAGGTTCCTGCTTGGGCTGTTACTTTGGTGACGGGCAAGAGTAAGGAGGGCAGAGGTCATCAGAGAAGCCTTCCATGTCCCTCTTTCTTATCTCAACTGTGCGTCTTCAGTTATTAGTATCACTGCCAAAATAACTTCCTTGCTCTTTGCAGTCGGTGGGAGCACCAGTCACGGACTTTTACCTAGTTTCTAGCAACAGCTCTGTCCATGAACATGGCCGCTGGCTGCTGTAGGTCCACAGATGCAGACAAGGCCCTCAGAGGCAGCCCTGATCACAGACATCAAATCTGGTTTCAGGTGGTTACACAGGCCATCCACATCAACATGGCACCCTGAGGCAGCCTGACCCATGGGCAACAACTTGGGCTCAGGCTGCATCACAGACCTGCCTTTGGAGAATACATGGGCCATTAACATTGGCTGTATCAGGGCCTCAGACCCATTCGTGGTCTGATCCTTGGCAGCAGCACAGACTCAGACATCAGCTTAAGTCCAGGTGTCAGTGCAGGCCACTCATCAAGATGGCCCCTGGCAGGACACAGCCCGTAGACATTGATATGGCTTTAGGCTGTAGCACAGACCATGGTCATTCACGAGTATTTCATTGTAACACAGCCAAGGTGAACATCAACACAGATCCTGTCAACAGCAGGACGATGGACCCAGACATGGCCTTTGGCATTAGCACAAGCCTTAGGTGGCAGTGCAGGCCACTCAAATTGATATGACCCAGGCAGCAACTCAGCCCACGGACACCAAGATGGTTTCAGGCAGCATCAGCATTATTAAAGAAGAAAGAATTGGGGCTGGAGAGATGGCTCAGCCGTTAAAGGCTAGGTTCACAACCAAAAATATAAGAAGAAAGAATTGAAGCATTTTAAGCATTCACCTCAAGAAAATTGGAAAGTGCACAAGAACGCAAAACTGAGCAAGGCAGAAGATGTGACTACAGAAACATTTTAGAGGAGAATTCATATATAAAGATATATGGAGAAAGATAGTAGAATAAGCAAACCTAAGAAGTGATATCTTGGGTGGGGGGAAGCTCTAGTACATCTTCAGTTAGCTGAAACAAACAGAGGAAGAAAGGAGAATAATCTCACCATACTGTGAATGGGAAAGAAGATATAATAGTTGTGGTGGTTTGAATATGCTTGGCCTGTGGGAAGTGGCACTATTGGGAGGTGTGGCTTTGTTGGAGTAGGTGTGCCCTTGTTAGAGGAAGTTCGTCACTGTGGGGTTGGGCTTTGAGAGCCTATGTTCATGATCCTTCCAGTGGGAAGTGACTGACCCTCCTCCTAGGTTACTGTAGAAGGCAGTCTCTCCCTGGCTGCCTTGGGATCAGGATGTACAATTCTCAGCTCCTTTGTATGCTTCCTACCATGATGATAATGGAATGAACTCTGAAACTGTAAGCCAGATGCAATTAAATATTTTTCTTTATAAAAGTTGCCTTTATCATGGTGTCTTTTCACAGCAATGAAACCCTAAGACTGAAGTAGATTTTAAATAGATTGATATTTAAGGATAAAGAAAAAAAAACCCAAATATCCCAACATTTGAAAAAGGAAAAATTGTTCAGGCACGAGTTAACTGCCATGAGAAAAATGAGAGAACATGTTAAACATTTTCATGTTTTTAGAGTGTTTTTTTAAAGCTGGTTTTGAAAGTGCATTTGAATAATTTCTTTTATTTTTGAGATTATAATATAAACACATCACGACTGCCTCCTTTTCCTCACTCCAGGGAAGAACACATGAGTAGGTGATCCAGTACCGAAGGGTCAGCCCTGAAAGCATTCGCACAAGCCTTGCAATATTACAGAGCCTTGGAAGCCTTGAATGAGATTTCTCACATTTCTGAGGAGATTACTTCAAGAACTTGCTGTAAAGAGACCATTTAGTTTTTCCCCAGTGTAGTTTTTTTTTTTTTAATAGCAAAATTAAAAGACAGATACTAAAGATTTTCTGTTTATTCCCAGACCCCAGACTGGTCTCTCCTATTTCCAACATCCCCCATCAGAATGACACCTTAGTTACAGCCAAGAAGTCAACACTGAAGCATCCAAAGACTTCATCAGGATGCACTCAACACTGAACTCCATATGGGCTTGAACCAGTGTGTGATGCTGATTATTATTGTATATCACATAGTGTTCTCACTATCTTACAGGTCCTCCACCTATTCATCACTGGCTGCCCCGATGCCTGCCAATCACTGATTGTGTGTGTTTCATTGTTTTTCCTTTTTCAGAATATCTCCTACTTAAAGTCAGATACTCTGTAGCATTTCAGACTATCTTTTGTCCCTTAGTGGTATACACTTACTTTTTTTTTCTTTACATTTTTTCATGGCACATTTTTAACAGAGAAAATATTCCTTTTCTGGATTTCAACACTTTAATTTCACATTCACTAATGCAGGGACATTTTGGTTGCTTCTAAGTATTTGGAGTAACATATATAGCTGCCACAAATATCTGCAAGCAGGTTCTTGTGAGGACAGATTTTTTTGGTATTGATGGCCAAAGATTCTTGGCTGCTCCATCCTATCAAAAGACTGTTTCACTGTATAAAAACTGAACAGTCTTCAAAAGTAGACTGCATTTTAAATTCACATAATCAATAACAGAGGTTGCCGATCTATGTCCTTGTCAACATTTAGTGTTGTCAAATTTCTCAAGTTTGCCATTTTACCAACTAGGTGCTGGGATTTTATTTCTTTTTTATTTTAACTTGTATTTCCCTGATGGAATGTTGTGGGACATCTTTTCACATGTTGCTTTAACATAGTTGGTAAGAAATTTGTTGAGATCTTTTGCTCTCTTTGTAGTCAGTTTGTCTGTTTTTAAGAATTTGTTTAATAGTCATCACACCTGTGTGCATTTATGCTCCAGGTAGAAGTCAGAGTTGCTTATGATTTACACAAATCAATGCTCTCAAGAATAAGTTAAGTGGGCCCCACTGTCATATTCATTTTATAGAAAAGAACATTGAAGTGTTAGAAAATTGGGTCATAATTTCTTTTTCTGATATTGTGATTAAATAATAAAAGCAGCTTAGGGAGAAAGAATTTCTTCTGGGTCACAATTTAAGAGTACAGTACATTATGGTGGAGAAAGGCAATGGGTATCAAAAGCAGCTGGTCACATCTCATTCAGAGTCAGAAAGCAGAAAGTGGCAAATGCATGTTCCTTCTTGCCTTGCTTCTTCCACTTGTACAATTCAGTATCCCATCCAGGGAATGGTGCCACTCACAGTGGGCAGGTCTTCCCACTTCAATTCTCAATACCCAACAAGTATGCCTGGAAGTCATTCTCCCAGGTGATTATTAGATCTCATCAAGTTGAAAACTGGGATTGGCCATCATATCGAGTAACTTGACCAATGTCACACTTTCAGTAAAAACAGAACCAAGCTCAGCCCAGGTAGTCTGGTTCCAGAGTAACGCTCTAGTAGTAACTAGCCTATGTTTTGTGCCAAAAGATTTTTGGAAGAGAGCAAGATATACATCGGAACAGTTGTAAAAAAAAAAAAAAAGTAGATTTTAATATTCAGAACCTATTACTGACTTAATAATTTAGCATTTAAGTTAGGATATAAGGCTTTGTTGCATTTTGTATGATAAAACAGATATTCCTAAAACCAGTCATCTTTGAGGCAAGCACACTCATCATTACAAATGCTTGGATGATAGTTCTACTAAGTGTAAAGTGAATATGGCAATGGTGGGTATACAAAAGCTTTATCTCTAGCAAAAGGAAAGACCATTATTTAGCATGGCAGGTGAAGGGAAATTAAAGATCTAAAATGAATGAAAGAGCGTAGTGTGGATATTATGAAAAAAATTAAGTAGAGAGAATACCTGGTTTGTCTACTTCAAGAAGTAAAAACACAAATATCTTTACAGGCCAGCCAAGTGATACAAATCGACAGCTTGTCCTGCTGTGAACAAATAGATAAAGCAGGTAAGATGTCATAAGAAATAACAGAACCATAATGCTAAAAACTGAACTGTGCTCCTAGATCCCTTGGACAAAAACAGGCCAAAACACTTAGAATAATGAGAATAAGAAATGAGAAATCCTCTACTCCTATCATCTGTTAAAATGTATGTTATAGATAAAGTAATTTACATTGTATTAGTGTGATTAGTGAAAAAATAAAATCATCTATTAAAATAGAAAAGATAACAAAGTGTATAACTATATGTGCACATGTAGCCTGCGGAGCACTCAAATAATTTATTCACTCAAAAATAATGTCAAAACACTAATAATGGATGAGACTTAGATCCATAGATTAGACAAGACACTGTTGTTCTTGCTTGAGTTCCAGTGATGAAAGGCACACAAAACTATGTTTAAAAATTAACAAAAAATATCATTCATGATGGATGTCATTGTAATGTATGATGGAAGGGATATTAAACAGGTGAGTGTATAACTGGAAGAGTGAGCCATGTTGACGAGGGTAGGAGTAAGGATACACACTAGAGAAAGCTACCAGGGCTGGCAGGATCAAGAAACACATCATCCAGCACAGAAGAGCAGGGCAGGAAATTGCCCAGGGTGAAATGGAAAATAGAGGTTTAGGACATCGAGTCCAAAGGAAAGAACTGGGGTTATGAGCACAGTAAGATTTCTCCACGGAAATTGACATTTGTTTGACTTATAAATATTACCTACAAAGGCAGCTAATATTCGATGGAAATGCATGGCATTTAGAGGAAGACATAAGGGGCTGTGACAGAATAGAGTTGCACGTCTGTAGATGAATTTTAGATGTGTTTTGGAGGAGAAAACAAATAATCAAATTTGGGACTAAAGTAAAAAAAAAGAGTCCAGGGTAATTCTCAACTGTGAGCTAAAGGATCAGGTGGATTATGTTAGAAGATGGCAGAACACCAGGACTGGGCTCGGTGTGAGTGAGAGCCAAGAGTTACAAATATAGTAAGCAGGAGAATGGTGTCAGACATTTTAAGGAAGTACAATGAGGCAATTATGAATCTATTGTTCTAATGAGAAGTCTGAAGTGAAGCATTCATTGGAGCAAATTCTATCCCTTGATGGCATTTAGAGCCAGGGTAGAGTTGAGGGTATTCATGAAGCAATGGCATCTGAATAGGACTCCAGCCCACTCTGATACTTGAAAGGCAGGAAAGGAGGAGCATGATCGCAGGAGAAACAAGGGAAGCAGGTGAAAACTATCCACAAGGAAAAGGATTTCAGAGGGGATCGTATTATGGCAAGGCTAAGCCTTAAATTCAAGTGCAGTTTAAAACAATGGAACCCAATACCCAGCTTGAGAAACATAAAGAAATTCCACTAAAATCAGGGACAAGATAAGGCTGCCCACTCTCTCTCTATCTATTCAACATAGTACTTGAAGTTCTAGCTAGAGCTGGAGAAAACTAAAGGAGATGATACAAATTGGAAAGAAAGAAATCGAAGTATTGCTATTTACAGTATTCATAAGCAACTCCAGAAATTCTACAAGAAACCTTCTACAGCTGATAAACAGTTTCAGCAAAATGGCTGGATACAAAATTAACTTTAAAAAAAATCAGAAGTTCTCTTTTATTAAAATGATAAACTGGCCAAGAAAGAAATTAAGGAAACAACACCCTTTAAAATAGCCGGGAATAACATAAAACTTCTGGTATAACTCTAACTAGGCCAGTCAAAGACCTATATGATAAGAGGTTCAAGTCTCTGAAGAAAGAAATTGAGGAAGATATAAGAAGATGTACAGATCTCTGATGATCATGGACCACTAGGATTAACATAGTATAAATGACCATCTTACCAAAAGCAACTTACAGATTCAATACAATTCCCATCAAAATTCTAACACAATTTTTTTTATAGATCTTGAAAGAACAATTCTCAACTTCATATTAAAAAAAAAATAAAAAACCCAGGATAGCTAAAACAATCCTGAACAATAAAAGAAATTCTGAGCATATTATCATCCCTGACTTCAAGCCGAGCTACAGAGCAATGATGATAAAAACCTGCATGGTGTTGGTATAGGAGCAGACAGGTTGACTAACAGAATTTAATAGAAGACCCTGAAACAAACTCAGACACCAATGGACACTTGATTTTTGACAAAGATGGAAAAAAAAGATGCAATAGAAAAAGAAAAGCATCTTCATCCAGGTGCTGGTCTACCTGGATGTCTGCATGTAGAAGACTGCAAATAGATCCATACTCATCACCCTACACAAACCTCAAGTCCAAGTGGATCAAAGACCTCAACAAAAATCCGGATACATTAAAACCAATAGAACAGAAAGTGGGAATATCCTTGAACTCATTGGTACAGGTGGAAACTTTCCAAGTAGAACACCAATGGTTTGGGCTCCAAGATCAACAGCTGATAAATGGGACAACATGAAACTGCAAAGCTTCTGTAATGTAAAAGGCATTGCCAACAGAACAAAACAGCAGCCTATAGATTAAGAAATGATCTTTACTAATCCTATATCTGACTGAGGGCTAAAATGTAAAATATATAAACAACTCAAGATGTTACACACCAACAACCCAAATAGCCCAATTTAAAAAATGAGGTACAGAGCTAAAAAGAGAATTCTCACCAGAGGAATCGCAAATGTCTGAGAAGCACTTTTAAAAATGTTCAAAGTTCTTTAGTTATCAGGGAAATGTAAATCAAAATGACTCTGAGATTCCATTTCACACCCATCAGAATGGCTAAGATAAAAAAAAAATAATAACTTAAGTGACAGCAGATGCGGATGTGGAGCAAGGGGAACACCCCTCCATTGCTATTGGAAGTGCAAACTTGTACAACCACTTTGGAAGGCAACAATTGAGTGAAGTTGGTGGGCGCAGAATTCCTGCGGAGCAAGGGGTGAGGAAGTGAGGGCTGTTGCTTCTCACAACTTTTCCCATGTAAGTAAAGGTTATAATCATGCCAAGCCCAAACAGCACTTGAGTTTGCTAAAAGCAGCTCCAACCAGCCAGGTGAAGAAAGGCTTCAAAGGTTTTTAGCATGATTTTTCACTAATTTGGGAAAACAAAGTTTGATGTTTTTGAGAAGGAAACAGAAGAAATACTTTAAAAAGATAGTAGACCTTTCTCCCTAAGTTGAACTACAACAGGTATTTTTATCTTGTACTCAGACATTTTCCAAATTTTTCTATATTGTGCTCTTCTTTTAAGCCAAAGTATGTTTCTTCCTTCCTTTCTTCTTTCTTTCTTTTTTCTTTCTTTCTCTCTTTCTTTCTTTCTGTTCATCTTTCCTTCTTTCTCACTTTTCATCTTTCTTTCCTTCTTTCTTTCTGTTCATCTTTCTTTCTTTCTTTGTTTCTTTTTCTTTTACCAATCTTTTTTTTTAAGGAGCCTACTTGATCTAATACCATAATAAATCAATTGAGTATAACAAGCTATTTGCATTACACTGGCTGCCTGACTTCCAGACAGCTGTGGTCAATGAGACTGCTCACAGCTATGACAGAAAATAGGCAAGGTACTATCCTCAGTAAGCCACAGAAACAAAGTGGAAGTCGTAAAGCCCAGTAACTCCAGGCTACTCATCAGAACTACAGAGTACAACTTAAAATAAAAGAACTTGACACAAGGTCATGGCAATTGAGTCATCTTGAGCAACATCATCAGAGTGGTTAAGGCAGAAATTGCCCCTCATTGAGTAAGATCGTGGGAGAAATCTTTAGGACATGGTGACCAATTTGTGGTTACACTAAGTTCTTCAGTGCAGTTAAAAGTATTGGAGGGGGGTGGCAACCCAAGAAATAACCCTTCCTTTTCTCTTAGGAGTTCCTGTGTATCGGTAAGAGTGTAAGTTTGTTGCATTCAGAGCAGAGGATGGCCATGATGTGTGTCTCCACCAGCACAGGAAGCTGTCATCAGCTGTCCAACAAACAGCCCTAGATTATCTCTAGATTGTGTGTTCAATACTCAGTCACCTATCTGAGTCCAGTTAGGGAAAGGTTAGCTCTAACTACATTTAAAGAAATGTGGTCAATGACAAAAGGTCATAAATTGGAGACTTCAGAACTGAGGTTGAGTGGAGGCTGTTTTGCAGTTCCTGTTATGGGCTGTGGGTTTGTTAACATTACTGTAGAGCCAATTGCTCAAGTGCATGTCTACCTACATTGCATGTTAAAAATATGGGGAAAATCTGGATTTCTACATTTGACTCAGCAGAATGGGGCGGGGTGCACCTCATTGTATCTGAGGTAAGAATTCCCGGGGTTAGCATTGGGAAAAGTAAAATGTATGCAAGCAGAGATGACTCAAAATGCTTCTGATGTCTGACTCAGAACCAGTGGGCTAAAGACTTCTTTTAGCTACTGACCTGGCCTTTGAACAGTGTGCAAGTGCTGAAAGGAAATGATCCCATGAGATGAGCAGGTAACTACATTACTTCTACCAGGAAACAGCCAGGGCACTGAAACTAAGATACAGAAGATCTGTAGATTCTTGGCGGCCTTCTGACACAACTTTTCTGTCTGTCTCACCATGTTCTTAACCCTTACACAGAGATGCCACAGGTTCTTATTTATTCACCATACAGAAAGCACACTTCTTGTTCCTCTCAGACAATTGAGCTGTGTACTCCCAAATTTTTATAATCTTCATTTTGTAATCTGAAGCTAACTAAGAGCATGGTGTGAGGGTTTATAAATTATGTCTATGTGTGTGTATGTGTGTGTGTCACCTGCCCCCCATTTTGGGTTACAAGACAGGGTTTCTCTGTGTAGCCCTTGTTGTCTATCAACCAGGCTGGCCAGAAACTCACAGAAATCCTCCTGCCACTGCTTCCTGAGTGCTGGGATTAGAGGTGAGTGCCATCACTTCCCGGCTGTTCTCTTATCTTTGCTAGAAAGTCTTGGTTTTATGCTTACAGTTACGTTTATTGGATTTTATTTTTATGTCTATAGATGATGGGTTCAACCCTATGTTCCATTTAACTTCAGGGTCTGGAGTTCTTACATAAGGATAACAAGGAGTCCAGTTTTCCATCATTTCAAGTCCTCAGACAACACGATTCTGTAGATGATGGCCATACTGTGGGCAGCTTGTTCTGTACTTTCTCACCCAGGTGGGTATAGGCAAATGACCCATGAGAGCTAGCTGCTGTTGCTGCTCCACCACCTTCTCCTCCTCCTCCTCCTCCTCCTCCTCCTCCTCCTCCTCCTCCTCATCCTCCTCCTTCTCCTCCTTCTTCTTCTTCTTCTTCTTCTTCTTCTTCTTCTTCTTCTTCTTCT
>JADRCD010149163.1:0-12306 GCA_019843815.1 Montemys delectorum
ACACACACACACACACACACACATACACACACACACACAAGGGAATTTCATGCCTCTTGGGTTGAGACCACTTCTGATAAGAACCACAGACTGACAAAACCCCAGTATAAAGCAGGAGTCTTCCTTTCAATCAGTTGGATAAGGTAGTCCAAGTGACTCCCAAGATAATATCATCATGGTAATCAATTAATAGGTACACCTAGCCGGGACAACTATGAACCACGACTACTATCAGCATTACAACATATCCATAAAGATGTACTAAATGGGGCTCAAATTTTGGCAACCTACTGGTTGCCAAATTGGATGTAAGAGCCACCCAATGGGGAAAATCATGTCAACTGGAAATCTAGCCAATTATGAGGGTCAGAGAATTCATGGACCTTATAAAATAATCTAGTACCATTTCATTTCTGGACCAGCATAATTAATTACTATATTCTAAACCTAATCATTATATTCATAGGTAAGTAAATCTCTTTTCTCTATGTGGAGACCATCATAGAAAATGCATACCGGACAAAATGCAGAAACAAAAGGTCACTAAGAAACCAACCACAATGAATACATCTACAGCATAGCTCTTACATTTATGAATTAGTAAACATATCAGATGAGAGGGTAGAGAGATTGTAAGAGCCAGCATACCTGAAAGTTTGCTATGAAACAGTCTTCTAGCAATTGTTTTGTAAATAAGATACGGACAATGGTAATACCACTGGACATGCCAATGTTGAAGGGGAGATTTTCACAGCTTCCTACCCCTAGACAAAGAACTTCAGGTAATTATTTCTGTGAGAGGGAGAACTAGCCTTTCCTAGGAATGAACCCCATAAAAAAAAGTGGTCGGTCTTGAAGAGTAAAGCTATGTACATAAAATGAACAAAAAGATTCTGGAGATGTATTTACATATCTATATATATATGCATACATATCTATGTCTACATATACATGTGTATGTGTGTAACAATAATCATCAAAGAAAAGAGAAGTGAACAATAAGAGAGTGGGTTGGACATGGGAGTGGTTGGAGGGAAGGAACCCGCGAAGGACAAGATGGAGGAAGGAAATGAGGTAAGTGAAGTAATTTTATTTTAATTTAAAATGTGTGAAATAAATTTGAAGAGAAAAAAGTACAAGAAAATATAACTAAATATCTTGTCAATGATGACAAGAGCTTTGCTCAGCAGACTCACTTTGGAGTGGAAAAAATATTAGGAAAATAGCTATTGTTAGATTTTTCATTATTATTTTAGTCTTGTGAAATTGGAAGCTGGCACAAGTAGACAACAATGTATCACTAACAATGTTCAGTTGTTCTCACAATTGCTCATTGTGAAGGCCAACATTTTCATCTATCTCTTCAGTATCTTAAATACTGTTGCCGTGACAATTCCAATTTCACTAGAATGCTTCTAATTGCTCATGAGAATATAGGTAAAAAAATTTTTCAAGACTCTGCTATACTTTTGCATATGTGTATACAGTCAATCAATCATGAATCAAATCCACTAATGTAAATATAACATTAAATATATGTTATATTTAGACACATGAATTTACCATAGAATTAAAATATCTTACAACTTAAGATAATATATTTTTTTATTTTAATTTTATTTATTTATATTTCTAATATTGTCCCACTTCCCAGTCTCCCCTCCGTAAAGCCCCATCCCATACCCTTCTTTCCTTTGCCTCTATGAGGATGCTCCTTCACCCACCTACTCTAGTCTTATCACTCTAGCATTGCCCTACACTGGGGCATCAAGCCTCTATAGGACCATGGGCCTCCCCTCTTGTTGATGTCAAATAAGGCAATCTTCTTCTACATATGTAGCTGGAACCATGGATCCTTCCATGATACTCTTTGGTTGGTAGTTTAGTCCCTGGGAGATCTTTGAGGTGGGGGGAGGGGTTGGGTCTGGTTAGTTGATATTATTGTTCTTCCTATCGAGTTGCAATCTCCTTCAGCTCTTTCATACCTTTCCCTAACTCTTCCATTGAGGTCTCCATGCTCAGTCCCATGGTTGGCTGTGAGTATCTGCATCTTTATTACTTAGGTGCTGGCAGAGCCTCTCAGGGGACCCCCATACCAGGGTCAGCAAGTACTTCTTGGCATCAGCAATAGTGTCAGGGTTTGGTGTCTGCAGATGGGATGGATCCCTAAATGGAGCAGTCTCTGGATGGCCTTTTCTTCAGGCTCTGTTCCATTTTTGTCCCTGCATTTTCTTTAGGCGGGAAAAATTCTGGGTTAAAAATTTTAAAATGGGTGAGAAGCCCCATCGCTCAACTTGGAGCCATGTCTATCTACTAGAAGTGGTCTCTACAGGTTCTATCTCCCCTTTGTTGAGTATTTCGGCTACCCATTGGGTCCTGGGAACCTCTTGCTTCCCTGGCATCTGGGACTTTCCAGTAGCTACCTCCAGTTCCCCACCCCTCTCCTCACTGCTACATATTTCTGTTAACTTTTCTGACCCTCTGTACTTCCCTCCTGTCTTTTCCCATACTTGATCCTGTCCCCCCTATTTTCCCTCCACTTCCTTTCTCCCTCTGATATCTGTCCCTCCCTCTACCTTCTGTGATTATTTTGTTCCCCCTTCTATGTAGGATTGAAGCCTCCACATTTTTCTTTTCCTTCTTCTTAAGCTTAATATGGTTTATTAGTTGTATCATGTATATTCTGAGCTTATTATCCTGAGTGAGGTAACACAGACACAAAAGAATATACATGGTATGTACTCACTGGGAGGTGGATATCAGCCCAAAAGCTCAGAGATAATATACTTTTATTAAAATGTCATATTGTTAGATAATATTGCATATTTTAGAGAGACATAAGACATTGAGACCAAGGGTATTAGAGCAAGACAATAATCAATTACTCAATAAAGGATATGCTTCAAATACTTCCATTTCAAAGAAGGCATATATTTTTTAAGATACTTACTGCCTTCATTTGCTAGACTTTCTCAAATACTTTTTCTAGACTGAATAGACACAGTTAAATACAGTAGACTACAGAAAAACCAGTGGTAGTATGGACATAGAGAAATGATGAATATCTACTATAAAAAATACACAACTTCATGTAAATGTGAGAAAGACAGGTAGTTCTAGTTTAGAACCTGGGCATGTATATTCATGTAGGTAGCTTGTGTGAATGTTAATATGAATACCATGTTTCAGGGGCATAAAAACATAGGATTTTGTAACTGAGAGAACTATGGGAGATGAAGAATTTGGCAAGGATCACAGATACAGATATAGTTTTTATTGGAAGATAAATTTCAAGAGGAAAGTATGATATCTACTTACATTGAGTTAGCTAAGTAGTTACTGAATAGAAGGATGCCTTTCATTATGTTTCACACAGTAAAAGTATCAGACAGTGACTATATGTCTTGCTGTCCTTGCACTCTGTTAGGTAGCTTTCTCAGGGGCTTTTCTGGCCTAGTAATTTTAAGCAAATGATTTCTATCACTTCCAGGCTGACTCTGCAATCTTGGCTATAGTAGAGGCACTATAGGAATGAGATCTCTCAGAATAATCCTTCAATTACAGCTGCACCTTGGCACATGCCAGGACTATTATCTTCCATGAACTTCACATAATTGATAAATTTATTTGGTAACTCATTGAGATTGAAAGATTATTTTTATAACAGTTTATCAGATATTTTTCTATTTTTGTAATCATTTTATTCACAGATTTTAATGCTGAATACAAACTATACTAAGCAATAAATAAGTATTTCTTTACAAGTTATATGTCTGAGGTAATAAATTATGTAATACAAGGGTAAACAATATAAACTTATGTATTAACATCAACCAAATATTCAAAAAGCCTCGTTTTAAAATGTTCTAAAACATCATGCACTTTCTTTTTCTTTTTAATTTTTTTTATTAGATATTTTCTTTATTTACATGTAAATTTTCCCTTTCCCAGGTTCCCCTCCAAAAAACAAACAAACAAACAAAAACAACAAGAACAAACTCCTTTTGCCTCCCCCTTCCCCATGGCTGCCACCTCACCCTCTCCCACTTATGGGCCCTGGCATTCCCCTACACTGGGGCACAGAACCTTCACAAGGCCGAGGTCCTTTCCTCCTATTGATGATCAAATTTGCAATCCTCTACTATACACATGCTGCCAGAACATTCAGTCCCACCATGTATAGTCCTTGATTGGTGGTTGGGTCCCTGGGAGCTCTGAGGGTACTAGTTAGTAATTGTTGTTCGTCCTAAGGGGCTGCAAACCCTTCAACTCCATAGAACCTTTCTCTAACTCCTTCATTGGGGACAGTGTACTCAGTTCAATGAATGGTTGTGAGCCTCTACATCTGTATTAGTCAGGTATTGTCAGAGCCTCTCAGGAGATAGCTATATGCTTGTCCTTCCTTCAGTCTCTGCTCCATAGTTAATCTCTGCCACTCCTTCTGTGGGTGTTTGGTTCCCCTTTTTAAGAAGGAATGAAACATCCACCTTTTGGTCTTCCTTCTTCTTAAGTTTCTTGTGGTTTGTGGGTCGTTCTTCCTGTATTCCAAACTTCTGGGCTAATAACTACTTATCAGAGAATGCATACCATGTGTGATCTTTTGTGATTGGGTTACCTCACTCAGGATGATACTCTCCAGATCCATCTATTTCCCTAAGAATTTCATAAATTCATTGTTTTTTATAGCTGAGTAGTACTCCATTGTGTAGATGTACCACACTTTCTGTATCCATTCCTCTGTCGAGGGACATCTGGGTTATTTCCAGTTTCTGGCTATTATGAATAAGGCTGCTATGAACATGGTGGAGCATGTGTCCTTATTACATGATGGAGTATCTTGTGGGTATATGCCCAGGAGTGGTATGGCTGGGTCCTCTGGTAGAACTGTGTTCAATTACCAGAGGAACCGCCACACTGAATTCCAGAGTGGTTGTACCAGTTTGCAATCCCACCAGCAATGAAGGAGTGTTCCTCTTTCTCCACAACCTCTCCAGCATCTGCTGTCACCTGAGTCTTTTATCCTAGCCAATCTCACTGGTGTGAGGTGGAATCTCAGAGTTGTTTTGATTTGCATTTCCCTGATGACTAAGGATGTTGAACATTTCTTTAGGTGTTTCTCAGCCATTTGGAGTTAATCAGTAGAGAATTCTTTGTTTAGCTCTATGCCCATTTTTTAATAGGGTTATTTGGTTCTCTGGAGACTGACTTCTTGAGTTCTTTGTATACATTGGATATTAGCCCTCTATCAGATATAGGGTTGGTAAAGATCTTTTCCTAATTTGTTGGTTGCTGTTTTGTCCTATTGACAGTGTCTTTTGCCTTACAGAAGCTTTGCAACTTTATGAGGTCCCATTTGTCAATTCTTGATCTTAGAGCAGAAGCTATTGGGGTTCTCTTCAGGAAATTTTCCCCTGTGCCTATTTGCTCGAGGTTCTTCCCCACTTTACTTTCTATTAGTTTCAATGTATCTGGTTTGATGTGGAGGTCCCTGATCCACTTGGACTTAAGCTTTGTACAAGGAGAAAGGAATGGGTTGATTTGCATTTTTCTACATGTTGGCCGCCAGTTGAGCCAGCACCATCTGTTGAAAATGCTGTCTTTTGTCCACTGTATGGTTTTAGCTCCTTTGTCAAAGATCAAGTGACTATAGGTGCGTGGGTTTATTTCTGGATCTCCAATTCTGTTCCATTGATCAACCTGCCTGTCACTGTACCAATACCATGCAGTTTTTATCACAATTGCTCTGTAGTACAGCTTAAGGTCCGGGATTGTGATTCCACCAGAGGTTCCTTTATTGTTGAGAATAGTTTTGGCTATCCTGGGTCTTTTGTTATTCCAGATGAATTTGCAAATTGCTCTTTCTAAGTCTGTGAAGAATTTAGTTGGAATTTTGATGGGGATTGCACTGAATCTGTAGATTGCCTTCGGTGCACTTTCAATGGGCAACAATCTAATGTTATCTAGTAATTTCCCACTCTGATGCAAAACCAAGGTGATGGAGACATGTGCCACTCATTTGCCACTTTGATTTTTTGGGTCTCCCACAAATGATATGTAAAATCAAATTAAAGCCTACATTAAATACCACTTGGAAAACAGATGGTTTATAGACTCTCCTCAGGTCTCTAGCATTTTAATTTTATTATTTTTATAAAGCAATATATTTTATATTATAAGTTCTTAGCTTTTGTGGTTATAATAAAGGAAAAGTGCATAACCTTACTGGTTAATTAAAATGTTCATTCAAACCAAATTATTATGCTAGGATAAGGAAAATGGTATTAGCAAAGAATTCCCATAGTGCAATGTAAAATTTTTTGTTAGCATTTGAATGTTTACTAATGTATTTCATTAAACAACAATATAAAAGATATAACTTTACCCTATTATATTTCATCTCTTCAAAATGATAATTTTGTATTTTTATGTAAAACAAAAGATTAGCATTTTCTAAGTATATATTGTCTTAATGAGATGGGTTAAACTGATCATCACACGCTTAGCGGTCAAACCGTCCTCCAAAATCATCATCTGCCAATCTCTCCAGTATGGCACTTCTGTGAATCACTATAAAGTGATGAAGTTGGAACTCTGACATTTGAACTAGAATTCAAGCTTCTTAATATATTGTAGACCATCTGACTTTATGATAATCAAACACTTGGTTAATCTATACCTCAAGCTCACCCAATATTTTAAAATGTTACAACTGTACCATATCCTGAGGCTTGATGAAGGCTATATTGTAAAAGTATAATTGAAACATTGATTGTACATTTGCTTATCAACAATAAGGCAGTAGGTCATGGTTTCTTATACAATACTAATCTACAGGAACAGACAGGAGAAAAGAGAGTGAAACATTCTTCAGACAGCCAAATCCCTTCAGAGGACACAGAAGAGTGAGCTCCATCCCTGGTAGATTGTATGTCCTAGTCGTTAAACTAGCTACTTTTGGTTTAAGCAAAGCCATTGAACCAAATTCTCCTCTTGAACTGCCAAAACACACACATTCATAATTTCTTTAAGGAGTGGCATTTTAGGGAAGGTACAGGCAAACAAGGATTCTCAGTAACTGTCAACCATACTAAATTTTGGTGTAAATTCTCTAATACATATTTTGATCCTAATGATATAACTGCAGTAAGAAAAAGATCTTTAAAGAATTTGTCTTGTATTAACAACACAATATTCTTCTACCAACTCCCCCTGGTTGACTGTACTGAGGCCTGGGGGTAGAACTGAAGGATCAAATAGATGTGCCAAAATGTACAGAGCAAAATAGCTGAGAACACATTTTAAATTAAATGAGTCTATCAAGTTAAATAAACTTTGATTTTCATGTGACTTTTACATCTAATCATATGCTTAAGACCAGTGGTATCAAAAGAAATATAAAAAGTTTACCAAAAAAAAAAAATAGTTTTTCAAGTCTAGGCTCATTATTCTGGTCCTTATACATGATAAGAGTCATGCTGAATTGTCAGTAATAGAGAAGACCAGATTGGCTGCCTGCCCATGGGCTCTCACCACTCTCTAGGATTTACTATACTAAATATTCAATTATCCCCCACCCTCATTGTAGCTATGTCCTAGGCTCCAATTTTATCAGATCTTTCCTGCTTAAATATAGGCCATACCTTCCAGAAGAGCAGAGAGGTTGCCCACCCATGGACCTTCTGCAGTCTTAATGTACTCTCTTGGTGTCTCCCTATATTATACCCAATCCCCATTCCCCATTTTATCACTATGTTTGAGCTCTCAATTTGAACACATAGATTCTGCTCAACAGTGGCCACCAAAAGTCTAGCTCCTAACTCAGAAAGAGACCCACTGCTCAACCACAGGCCAGAAGACCAGAAAGAAAAAAGAGGCAAGGGAACAAAACACTCATCCAACAAAACTGTGCCAGAAGTTGGCAAGTAGACCTATAATCACACAAAATGTAAATGCTAGACACGAGCATGAGAGCAAGATAAAAAAAAAAGCCAGTGTAATATGCCACCACCAGAAAAACTCAGCTATCCTACTACAGTAAGCCCTAAATATTCCAACATAGCTGAATCACAAGAAAAAGGCTTGAAAAACAACAATATAAAAATGATAGCATCCTTAAAGAAGTGCATAAATCCCTGAATTAAATTAAACAAAAAAATGGTATAAAAAAATATGTGCATTGAAGGACCCCAAGAAAACTAACAAAAAGAAACAGTTGATGTAAATAAATAAAACTATTCAAGGCCTGAAAATGGAAATAGACCAATAAAGAAAACAAAAACTGGGGAAATACTAGAAATGGAAAATCTAGGTAAGTGAACAGGAACTTTACCAACAGAATAGAAGAGAAGGAGGGGAGAATCTTAGACATTGAAGATATAACACAAGAAATAAGTATATTGGACAAAAACTATGTAAAATCTAAGGAATATTTGACACTAAATGTTAAGAAAGTCTGGCACATTATGAAAAACTGAACCTAAGAGTAATAGGAATACAAGTAAAAGGATCTTATCTCAAAGGTCCAGAACTTATTCTCAACAAAATTATAGAAGTAAATTTTCATAAAATAAATAAGGACATGCCAATTAAGGTAAAAGAACCATACAGACAATCAGTTGGGCCAGAAAAATAAAGTCCCCTCACTACATAATAATAAAAAAGTAAATCTACAGAACGAAGAAAGAATGTTAAAAGCTATAAGGGAAAAAAGCCAAGTAACATATACAAGAACACCTATAAAAATTATACCTGACTTTTTGATGGAAACTCTAAAAGCCAGAAGGACCTGGACAGATTTCTTATAGACTCCTATAGACCACAAATGTCAGCCTAGACTATGATACTCGGTAAAACTTTCAAATGACCATAGATCAAAAACAAGATATTCATGATAAAGTCAAATTTACACAATATCTATTTACAAATCCAGCCCTATAGAAGATACTAAAAAGAAAAATCCAGTGCAATGTTAACTACATCCAAGAAAACAAGAAGTAAATAATCTCTTACCAATGTGCACACACACACATATACATACACACACTACCACAATGACTACTACTAACAACACTACTAAATCTGTCACTACCATCATCACCAACAACAAAATAACAGAAATTAGTCATCATTGCTCATTCTTAATGTCACTGGGCTCAGTTCGCCAACAAAAAAACACAGAGCAGTAGAAACGACTTGAAAACATGATCCATCTTTCAGCTTCATGTAACAAACACACCTCAACAACAAAGACAGACCATATCTCAGAGTAAAGGGCCTGGAAAAGACTTTCCACATAAAGGGACATAAGAAACAAACTGATAATAGCCATTCTAATATCTAACAAAATAGACTTCAAACCAAAATTAATTGAAAGAGATAGGGAAATACACTTTGTACTCAAAGAAAATATCCACCAAGATGATGTTTCAAATATTAACATCTGTTCCCCAAGCTTAAGTTCACCCATGTTTGTAAAAGAAACATTAGTAAAGCTTAAATCACACATGACCCTTATGCCTTGACAGTAGGAGACATCAATAACCTACTCCTACCAATGAATAAGTCATCCAGACAAAAATTAAACAGAGAAATACTAGAGCTTTGATATTATGAACCAAATGATCCTAACAGATGTCTATAGAATGTTTCAGCCAAACACAAAAGACTTTACCCTCTTCTCAGAACCTCGTGAAACATTCTCTAAAATTGACCATATACTCAGTCACAAAGCAAGTCTCAACAGATACAAGTAGATTGAAATAACACCTTGCATCCTGTGAGATAAACATGTATTAAAATTAGATTTCAACAACAGAAACAACAGAAATCCTTCAAATTATGGGCTGAACAAGTTTCTACTGAACAACCACTGGTTCAAGACAAAAATAAAGAATTCAGTGACAATGAGAGCACTGTACAACATACCCAAAATTTTGGGATACGATGAAAGTGGTACTAATACAGATCTTTATAACTCTGAGTCTTTATATAAAAAACAAATTTAGAAAGATCTCATACTAACAACTTAACAGCACACCTACAAGCTCTAGAACAAAAATAGAAAGCACAACCAATAGAAGGAGATGGAAGGACATAATCAAACTGAGAGTTCACATCAATAAAATAGAAAGAAACAGAAAAATGCAAAAAGTAAATGAAACAAAGAGTTGGTGCTTTGTGACAATCAACAACATAAATAAACCCTCACCATCCTAACTAAAAGAAAGCTACAGAGAGACTACTCAAAGGAAGAAAATCAGACAGGAAAGGAAGGACATATCAAATGAAGAAATTCAGTAAATTATTATGTCATAATTTAAAAACATATAACCAACAAACTTAGAAAAATCTAAGTAAAAAAATCATTCTCCATATATAGCACATAAATTTAAATAAAGATTTCCATACTTCATATGGAAAAAAATACACAAAAAACAGTGCAGTTCCAAAGAATGGGGAAGCCTGCTGAGGCTCTCTCTCTCCCTGGGTGACAAGGGGCCTGGTGCTGAGGCCCAGGTCTCTCTCTCTCCTCCCAGAGCTGGCCTGTTTGATGCATGACGCCTTAATTAAGAGGAGGCAATGTATGAATGAGTTATTTTATTGTAGGAAGGGGAAATATGCTGGTTGAGTAGAGAGAAGGAAAGGAGAGGAAGGAGAGAGAGGGAGGAGAAGAGGGGGAAGAGAACAAAGAGCAGAGAGGAGAAGGGGGGAGAGCAAGAGTTACAGAGGAAGGGTAAGGGAAGAAGAGAGCAAGAGAATAGAAGAGAACAAAGAGCAAAGAGGAGAGAGAGAGCAAGAGGGTAAGAGTTAGTAAGAGCAAGAGGGATAAGAGAACAAGAGAGTGAGGAGGGGGCAAACCACCCCTTTTATTGTATGGGGCGTGGCATGCCTGGCTTGTGGTCAGATGACTGTGTGTAAAGTCCAGCTAGAATGCTGTGAGTTTGAGGCAGCGTCTGCCTGATACAGCACACATCTCCTGCAGGGGCAGCTGTGAGTGGTCTGAGCTGTAATCTGAGCCATGGTCTCAGGAGCAATTCACCGAATGCCTTCTGTCCCTTTGAGCAAATGCTCAGTAGGTATCCGGGGTTCCAAGGTGGCTCTGGTCTACTGGACTCTGGCTGTCAGAACTGCCTCACAAAACAGGATATCTAAAACGTTCCATGAACAAAAAAATAACTTCTGGAGAAATCACCATCCTTGATTTCAAGCTACACTATAGAGCTATAGTAATTAAATATGCATAGTTGATATATAAAAAAAGACATGTTGATCAATGGAATTGAATTGAAGAACCATACAAATATTTGCACATGTATAAACACATGATTTCTGATTTTTGGATACAGAATTCCTGATGTGGTCAAAGTTATTCGACTTGAGTGAGTGACTTTATTCTCAGCTCACAGAGAACAGGTTACATTCCTTTAAGAAATGGTGTGTGTATTAAGATAGTCTAACCATAAAGTCATTCACCAACTGTTTCAATGAACAATGGTTCTATTTGGAGGGCGGCACAGACATTAGGTGTGGGTAAGAAACTGGTTCATTAGCTGTGATAATTTGGAAAAGCATTCATCTCAGAGAAAGAGTAACTCATAAAGTCCTCTTTTTCAAACTTGATACAATAGTTACAAATGTCAAGCAAAGCATTCAGTCTCACTCTTTGTTGTTCTCTTTTTCTACAAGCCATCTCCCAAGTTAATTGTCTATGCCTCCCTTGGGTATATAAATACTTTTGAAACATATAAGCTGTTCTGAAAACCATAGTATAGTATAAAAACATGAAATAAACAATATTACTAATAGAGAGGCTGAGATAGGAGAAGCAAGATATCAAGACCATTATGTTGTACACAGCAAGACACTGTCACAAACAAACAAGCTGAAAGTGTATATAGATTGTACAATATTGGACCTGTATCTCCAATTATCAAATTAGGGAGACCATTGGATGACAATCAACAAATTTCTAATTCCTCATATTTTTGGACTTCAATTGATTAGGATATGTTGGTAATATTAATTTTCATATTAAGATATTAAGAAAAGGTAATTGTCACTTCCTGTTGTTTTGTTGTAAGAAGTGGAATTAGATTTGTGTGGATTTGTTGAAAGATTACTTTATTGCTTCTTCTAGGGTGTAGTTTTGCTCCTTATGTTGATGTTTTCCATCTGTTATCCTTTGTAGGGCTGGATTTGTGGAAAGATATTGTGTAAATTTTGTTTTATCATGGAATATCTTATTTTTTCCATCTATGATAATTGAGAGTTTTGCTGGGTATAGTAGCCTGGGCTGGTATTTTTGTT
>JADRCD010149164.1:0-11206 GCA_019843815.1 Montemys delectorum
AAAAAAAAAAAAGGTTTATGCTAAAGAAGCAAAAGCCCCAACAAAGGCTACAGGACTGAAGAGGAAGAGGAACATGGAGCACAGCATAGCAGCACAGGGCCATTCAGTCCAAGAGAGCAAGATGTGTGACTAAACACAGGATGACGTGAGTGACCCTTCTGAGTCTCCTTTAATGCATCCTGTTGGGTTTGGGCATCTGATTTGTGAGCCTACCAGTCTCCCAGAGGCCCACTCTTAGAGGCTGTTCAGCATATAGTAATAGATAGAGCCTACTCAAAGGACCCAAGGGAAGCCACACAGAGAGTAAGTTGAAGGGGGCCGCGCCAGTTAAAACCCACAACTAAAAACAGGGACAGCTCCCACCAAGCACACCTCCTCCTAGAGTCAAGAGCCACACTAGGGGGAAAAGCAAAGGAGACTCTTGTCCTTTCACCTGCAGCTGCTGGTTACGTCATTGGCCCTGTCAAGCTGGAGACCAAATGGAAACTCCATCACACTCTTCTTAAAATGCTCTCTGCAAAAGTTTCAGCTTGCATCCCTGGGTGGTTCACATTCACATTAAGTTTAAGAATCACAGCCCAAATCTCCAGATGGAGAAAATACAAACAAAGATGGTCAGGGGATTAGCTGATCCCAAGAGGAACTGCTACTAAGCAGTACTTGTTAGAAATGTCTCTTCCAGTTCTCCCCTCAAAAGTCCTATGTGGTGTCCTTTTCAGCAAGCACACAACTGTGCTTCTTAAGATCCTTTCTGAACATGTTCTGATGTTCTGATGTTGTTCTGATGATGCCCGTACAGAAAACAATTTACTCAAGGCATGCTAGTTTTGCAATGACTCTCAATGGAGCTTGGTCCAGAATACAGCTTAGACTGCCCGGTGGAGTGAAAACCAGTTCTGCTGAATGGTTGAGGGCCCCAAGTGCAAGAAGGTGCTCTTTGTGGAGATAGCTTACCTGTTTGTTAACAGAGCTGTGTCTATAGTGTAAATGGCACCTTATTCTCTTGGTTGGGCTGGTCTAACAAAGTGCAAGGCCTGCAAAACAGACATTCATTTTCTTCCAATTCTGGACACTAGAAATCTTAGGATAAAGCTCCAGCACAATCAACATCATCCGTGTCTCTCCTTGGTGTGTGTATACATGATCCTCTTTGGGCACATCTGTGTCCTGATCTTTCGTTATAGAAACATCAGTCACATTCTGCTACACTCATAGATCAGTGCCTTGCTCAGCTAGAATCTCTTGAGGCATAGGGGAACAAATATACACCCACAGCCAGATATTACGTAGAGTGAGACACCTTAGAACACTCATCCCTAAATGGGATGTCTCCATCAAGTCCCTTCCCTCAGAACTCAGGGATCCCTAGAAAGAGAAAGCAGGAAGGATGTTAGAGCCAGAAGGAATAGGAAGCATGTCCCTCTAAATCAGCAGGGTTGATGTATACATGAACTCACAGAGACTAAGGTAACTCTATAAGGTAGGAATCATATTATTCCAGTGTGATGCTGTAAGTAACCATAGTGCTGATGAGACAAGCTGATGGCAGTGTAGAATGAGGCTGGCAAGGATTAGAATGGGACAAATGAACTTTTGAGAGCACAACAGAAATTGTTTCTGCTTTTTCACAATGCTATAACTGATGTGGGAAAGCTTTGCCCTTCCTCACAAGCCCCATCCAAATCTCATGACCCAAAGAATTTTGTGGCCAACTTTAACTGGAAACAAGATGAGATTGTATGGCATGAGGTCCTGCAACTGAGACTGGGTGGTATAAGTCCCAGGCTTTGCAAATTTGCTTATAGATCTGTGGTCCACTCTTTCTACTAGACTCCTCAAGAATCTACATTAAGACTATTCTTAGGAAGATATACCTTCAATAAAATTAACATGTACAGATGGACACATACTTGTAATCCCAGCACCATGGCTAGGAGAAGAGGCTCAATATTTCAATACCAACTTGAACTCTTTGCAAAGACCCTGTGTTGGTAGGGGTGGAGAAGTTGTATAGACCTTAGCTGATGACCAAATACAAGCTCATACTCAATTCTTAGCTTAAACTATGTATATTATGAGACTTATGAGACAATTTATATAATAATTTTTATAGTATAATTTCACAAAAAGCTCCTGCCCTAGTCAGTTGGGTTATCCATCAATTTTTATTTTTACTAACAGACTTAGGAATCCAAAATGGTCAGATAAAAGCTGCTTCTAAGTGAGCAATGGAATACTATTCACACACATGCACAAACACACACTCACAGAGAGAGACCGAGAGATAGAGACAGAGAGGCAGAAAGAGACGGTGGGTGGGGAAGAGGGAGAGGGAGTGAGAGAGAATCCTTTCATTTAGAATAGCCCTTGGACTGAAGATAGTTGCAGTTAAGCCATGATAGTTGAGATAAGCCATGCACAGGAAAACAAGGACTATGTAATCCTGCATATGCAGAATATGAGTGTTGATCAGATAAAAGGCTGAGAATAGAACTGGTTACAAGATCCAGGGAGGTGAGTAGGGAGAAAGATGTAGGAAGGGTTGAGCATTGGAAACTCAGTTATAGTTATGTGGGGTAAGGAATCCTGGTGAACTGTTACATAGTAGCACATTTACAAATGACAGTGGTGCTTTTTATAGTCCAAGAATCCAAAAGTATAGAGTTTGAAAAGCTTTGGACATAAAGAAATGATCAACATCTGTAGAGACTGACATATTTACACATGTGCTTCATTATTACACAATGTATAAGCACATCAAAACCGTATTATTGTTATTAATGTATACAATTTTTGCATTTTTACATACCAGCAGGAAATAAATTTAATTTGAACAGCAGTCTATGTGTTAATTTGACAATAACAACAGTGGTTCTTGTTATATAATGTGAAAGTCCACTTTGCAGGATTACTTAAAGCATTTTGATTCATTTATATGAACCAAGATTCATATAAAGACTTTTTGTAACATTTTGCTGTTGCAACTGACAATGTAGGAATATGCATTTTATTACCCACCACCATGTTAGTTAAAAGAAAGTAAGTCACATAAGAAGTGAGTCTCAAATTAAAAAACCAGAGTCCATATGCATGACAGAATATCCCATGTGCAAATGGGGCAGCTCAGGTGGCTGACTGTACTATTTGTTGCTGGTAGCCAGGAGCCAGAAGAAGAGACACTGAGAGTATGTATGAGCTGACTTAGGAACTCAGTGCATCTTTCATCCTTACACTCTCTTTGGCTTTGGAAACTTTGAAAGCTGCAAGACTTTAACATTTATCTGGATCGTCTTGTCGTTGGGAGCATCATGTGTTTGCTTCAATATGCCTCAGAATCACAATTGCCAAAGATAGCGATGCTGGGTGCCTCTCACATTGCTTCTTACCCAGAATTCCACAGCATCAGCAGAATGTTAGTTTGGACTCCCATCAGTCCTTTGAAGAAGCTCAGGATAATGTCTGGGACAATGTGACTCATAAGATGTATCAAGTAATCTAAAGATAGATTTTAAAGGGCATATTTCTCAAAATAGACACATTGTAACATCTTGTCTATCCTCCCAAGAGATAGGAATCCCACCCATCTATAAAAAATATTGAAAACAATAAAATGTCTACCCAGAGACTAACATGTGCTCAGTAGATACATAAAGTACATACATGTGAAAAGCACCGATGTTTTAGCCTCTGTCTTAGTTTGGGTTATTATTGTTGTAATGAAACATCATGACTCAAAGCAATGGCAGTCAGCACAGGAATTACAACAGGGCAGGAACCTGGAGGCAGGAATTGACGTAGAAACCATGGAAGAATGCTGATTCCTGGCTTACTCTCCATGCCCAGTTCAGCCTGCTTTCTTATAGAATCCAGGACCACCAGCCTAGGGATCTCCTCACACACAGTGTGCTGGGCCCTTCCACGTAAATCACAAATTAAGAAAATGCCCTACAGGCTCTATAACCCAGTCTTAGGGGGACATTTTCTCAATTGAGATTCCTATTGCTCAAATGACACTTACCTATGTCAAGTTGACATAAAATTCACTGGCACAAGCTCCAAAGGAACCTGATGGAATTTTCTTTCTTTTCATATTTATGTTCCCCTTTCAAATTGAAAATCAAGTAATAATCTGCTATACTTAAATTCATAGCAAAGAATGTAACCAAAGGAAACTGATTTCCTGAAATATTATTGTGTGGCTATGGAATGCTAATTTTTTATTTTATGATTTGATTTCATTTGAGATAGAGTCATTGGGGCTCAGGCCAGTCTTGAGTGTGCCTCAACCATCCCAGTTCTGGGAATTACAGGCATATGTCATTAGAGCCAGCATGATTCTGAACTGTGTCATTGTTAGTGGTAACTATGTGGATGTCATCACCTTTAGCTCTCATCTTTCACTTGAAGTGTGAACCTACCATATAATGTATTTTGGGCCTATTTACTTGAAGCCTGTGATCTGCGTCAATGACTGAAAACGTCTCACTCATACTCCATCCTGTGTATATACAGCATAGGTTCCATAAATATAAATTTATGTAAAATCTTAGATTTTTTCAGTTCTACTATTTTTTTAACTTTTATTGCATTATGATGAGAAAAGTTACATGATTTCAATTTGTTAACATTTAAAAACATATTTTAAGTAAATAGAATTAAATCACATTCTTGTTCCCCTTTTGCACCCCAACTTCTCCCAGAGACCCCCTCTTCAATACCTACAATATCTTTTTTCATATTCCTTAAAATTTATAAAATATTATAACAATAAAAATGAGTATTATAAAAGTTGTTTGATATAAAACAATTTAACAGTGTTATGTAGATGCTTGTCTACAGCAATACTGCAAATATATACGCTTTTCTCACTATAAATTTCAAATAACTCCAAACATATTAACTGTATATTTCAAAATAATACATCACTACTAGTATTTTCTTAAATGAACATAAATATGTAAAGTCTTTTTGTTTGTTTTGTATCTACTAGAGCTTAAAATCTTGGATCTTTCTGTGGTACAAGCCCAAAATAAGAACAATTTTTAGACATTGGATTTCATTGTAATAAGGCTGTACTTCAACGACGCTCATATCACCAAAGGATTTTACCTCCATAGTAGCTAAGCTGAGAGTTGACAGTTCTGCTACACCAAGGAATGAATTGTAGGCTGATTTTTGGATACAGACTTCTTGCTATGGTCAAAAAGCTATTTGACTTGAGTGTGTGACTTTATTCTCAGCCCACAGAGAACAGGTTACATTCATTTAAGAAATGGTGTGTGTATTAAGATGGTCTATCCATAAAATCATTCACCAACTGTTTCAATGAACAATGGTTCTGCATGGAAGGTGGTACAGACATTAGGTGTGGATAAGAATCTGGTTCATTGGCTGTGATGATTTTTAAAAGCATTCATCTCAAAGAAAAGAGTAACTTATAAAGTCCTTTTCTTCAAACTTGATACAAGAGCTACAAATGTCAACCAAAGCATTGAGTCTTACTCTTTGTTGTTCTTTTACAAATCCCCTCCCAATCTAATTTCCTACATTTCCTTTAGGTTTATAAATACTTTTACAGTATGTAAGCTGTCCCGAAAACCATAGTATAGTGTAAAAACATGAAATAAACAATACTACTAATAGAGAGGCTGAGATAGGAGAAGCAAGATTTCAAAACCCTTATGTTGTACACAGCAAAACACTGTCACAAACAAGCTGAAGTATATATAGATTGTACAATATTGGATCTATTTCTCCAATTACCAAATTAGAGAGACCATTGGATGACAATCAACAAATTTCTAATTCCTCAGATTTTTGGATTTCAATCACTTAGGATATGTTGGTAATATTAATTTTTAAGTTAAGATATTAAGAAAAGGTAATTGTCACTTCCTGTTGTTTTTGTTGTAAGAGGTGGAATTAGGTTTGTGTGGATTTGTTGAAAGATTACTTTCTTGCTTCTTCTAGGGTGTAGTTTAGCTCTTATGTTGATGTTTTCCATCTATTATCCTTTGTAGGGCTGGATTTGTGGAAAGATATTGTGTAAATTTCGTTTTGTCATGGAATATCTTGTTTTCTCCATCTATGGTAATTGAGAGTTTTGCTGGGTATAGTAGCCTGGGCTGGCATTTGTGTTCTTGTAGGGTCTGTATGGCATCTGCCCAGTATCTTCTAGGTTTCATTGTCTCTGGTGAGAAGTCTAGTGTAATTCTAATAGGCCTGCCTTTATATGTTACTTGCTTTTTTTCCCTTACTGCTTTAAAATTCTTTCTTTGTTTAGTGCATTTGGTGTTTTTATTATTATGTGACAGGAGAAATTTCTTTTCTTGTCCAGTTTATTTGGAGTTCTGTAGGCTTCTTGTATGTTCATGGGCATCTCACTTTTTAGGTTAGGGAAGTTTTCTTCTACAATTTTGTTAAAGATATTTACTGGCCAATTACATTGGGAGTCTTCACTCTCTTCTATACCTATTATCCTTAGGTTTGGTCTTTTCATTGCATCCTGGATTTCCTGGATGTTCTGGGTTAGGATCTTTTTGCTTTTGCATTTTCTTTGACTGTTGTGTCAATGTTTTCTATGGTGTCTTCTGCCCCTGAGATTCTCTCTTCTATCTTTTGTATTGTGTTGGTGATGCTTGCATCTATGACCCCTGATTTCTTTCCTAGGTTTTCTATCTCCATGGTTGTCTCTCTTTCTGATTTCTTTATTGTTTCTATTTCCATTTTTAAATTCTGGATGGTTTTGCTCATTTCCTTCACCTGTTTGATTGTGTTTTCCTGTAGTTCTTTAAGGGATTTTTGTGTTTCCTCTTTAAGAGCTTCTAGCTCTTTACCTGTGTTCTCCTGTATTTCTTTGAGGGTGCTATTTATGTCTTTCTTAAGGTCCTGTATCATCATCATGATAAGTGATTTTAAATCTGAATCTTGCTTTTTGGGTGTGATGGTGTGTCCAGGACTGGCTATGGTGGGAGAATTGGGTTCTGATGATGCCAAGTAACCTTGGTTTGTGTTGTTTATTTTCTTATGCTCGCCTCCTGCCATCTGGTGATCTCTAGTGCTACCTGTCCTTGCTAATTCTGACTGGAGTCAGTCCTTCCTGTGATCCTGGTTGTATCAGAAGTCCTCAGAGTCAGGCAGTCTCTGTGACCCTGTGATTCTGGGATCCTGTGACCTTGGGCTTGTTAGAGCACCTGGGAGTGCAGCAGTTTCCTCTGAGTGTTATGGGACTGACTGTAGAGCTTGTGCCCAAGGTCTCCTCAGGACACCAGCCCAGAGAGACTGGAAGGAACCCGAGCCACTCTGCTGGCAGAGTTCCTGTGTGCCTGGTTCCACAGGTCCCAGTTACTCCTGGTGTTGGGTCATATGTTGGGTCCCCCTCACCTCTGATCCTGAGAGTTTCAGAGTGCCTGGGAGTGGAGCTTCCTCTGGGTGTTGTGGGACTGGCTGCAGAGCTTGTGCCCAAGGTCCGCTCAGGACACCAGCCCAGAGAGACCAGTCCTAGATGTTTTAAATAAAGAATTATCAGCATTTATTTTTCCAATAATCTAAAGGCATTTATTTAGGAATCATGGCAATCCTCTTAATTTGGATGGTTTAGGTGTCTATAAAATTTTTGCATGAGGTATTTGTTTACTTGTGAAAATAATTTGAAGATTCTCATAGTTTAAACAAGTTAATAATTATCAACTGTTCTCTGAATGTATCTTAGATATCAACTCATTAATTTGATGAAATAAAAATATTATTTTCATTTACATGAATGAATATGGATTCTATTTTGGGAATTAGGATGCTTTTCCCTGAGTGTAGATTTTTGTTTTATTTTTATCCTACACATTTAACTTTCAAATAAATAGATTGGAACATACTATAGTAATTGTGGATAGACAGAGGTCACCAGGAAACAATAAAGCTGTCAGCACAAACTAATGGCAGCTGAGCAGAAGGGACCAAATAGGACATGAGTGTTTTATGGGAAAAGGTCAGAAAGTCCAAATCACAGGAAGTAAAGATGAGTTTGTCATCCAAACCAAACACACTTTACAAGTTAATTAGGTTTCTAGAACATGTTCCAGATGGTAGAGGAATACCTTGGGAAACGTACACACAAGCAATTGTGGTCAGGGAAGCATGGTGTTGAGAAGAGCAAGAAACCAACAGATTAGAAACAAGGAAGCAAAGGTGTAAGAAGTTACTGCAGGTGATGGTTAAGAGAGAAAAGATAACAGTGGTCTCAAGGCAAGGCACACAGGCTCAAGCTAAGGACTAAAGACATGCCAGCCTCCACAGCTCCTGTGGACAAATGTGAGCAACACTAAATTGCAGTGCAGTGTGTGGTGCAGTGCTGTGGAATCCCCCTGGGGTGTTGTGTCAGAAATGATGTGATGTCTGTGCTGTGTAGTCTCCCAACTTTTTGGTATATTTTTTTAATTGTTCATGAGATTATCAGTATATACATGTAAATGTAAATCTTGCATATTGACTATCTTTCAGTGTCTGTGTGGAGTTTGCTTTCTGGAGCCATACATATTCTAAGATGTGTAGGTGCTCTGATTCCTTACATAAAACAATGCAGTGCTTCCATATAAGTTTAAGCATTCTCCCATATGCTTTAAATTATCCTAAGTGACTTATAATTACTAACACAATGACATATGTTTCCATGTCATAACTTGTGTCCCAGAATGCTGACTAGAGGTTATGAGGGAGTCAGAGAAATGACAGACACTAACAAAATGACATACACATACATAGAAAGGCTGGGATCAAGTGCTCTGGCTTCTCTGATGGAGAAGCTGTTCCACCATGGAATATCAGTGTGTTTACTATATACAAGCAGATTATTCCAAACAGTTGAACAAGGAGGTATTATTTGCGATATATAGTTAGATCAAGGAGACAGGTTTAGCTAATCCTGGTTGAAGTGGCCTCTGTAGGAAAGCATTCTTGAGGCCATAAACATCCAGGAGGAGAAGGTTAGTATGGACATTTTCTACATATAGTATGAATATTAGCACTCAGGACAGGAAAAGACTGTTAATCCTCTGAGCCTCATCAAAGGAAGGCTTTGCTTCTTTCATGGAGATGAGGCACTGATCCTTGGCATAGTTGTGTCCATGGTCAACAATGAGCATTCAACCTGGACTTTATTTGCTCCCTACAAAATGCTATGTAAATTATCTTATACTATATTATTTGGGAAATAATAACAAGAAACAGAGTCTATGTGTGCTAAATACAGATGCGATGTTTTTCAAACATTTTCAGCATGATTGATATAGAACATGGATGAGGATTGTACTGAGTAAAAATGGAAATTATAAACACAACACATCTACAGCCATACTACCCTGAATGTTCTCGATCTCCTCTGATCTCGGAAGCTAAGCAGGGTCGAGCCTGGTTAGTACTTGGATGGGAGACCACCTTGGAATACAGGGTGCTGTAGGCTTAAATTAAAAAAATTAAGAGTTCAAATAATGAATACAACACATGCAGATACAGACATATACATGTACTTGTACATATGCAGATGTACTATGCCAAATACTTACCATAATAGTACTTATCTTATAAGCACTAAATTATAAAACGATACATTTGTGCACCTCCTGACAAGAGGTTTGTCACTAGAGTGTAAGGCCAGGGCTGAGATTAGGTGAGGTGAGTGATGTGCTCATGCAAGGGTCCAAACTTAAGGTACCATCAAAGTCTCAGTGACTCAGAGCAAGGCTGGACTGTACAAACCTATGATCTCAGGGACTCAAAACACTGAGGCAAGAGAATCACAAGTTCAAGACCTGTCCAGGCTGCAGGATAAGTTCAATGTCAGCCTGGTTGACTAGATGATCAAGAAAGCAATATCTTCATGCAGTATGTGTAGAACACTGAAATTAGTGTATCCAGAACTAACAAAATCTCAAAATACCCATGCTGAACAAAACATCACAGTTTTGAAGGAAGGTAAGGTTCCAGGCTAGGGCTCCACAGTTCATCTTGCTTCTTTCCCCAAGTCTGGTTCTAAGAAACTATTATGGGGGTTTATTGTACTTTCTTCACACGTTTTCTACCTGAGAAACATTTTTACCTTTGTATGTGGGGTATAATAAAGAAATAGTTATGCTTCACAGTCCCAAGTTTTTCTGAGTTTCCCTTGCTATGAAGCCTCAGCATTTGCACAAAGAGCCCTGGCCAGATGAGCATCTTAGGTGCTAGAATCTGCTCCCAACTATAATTTTTTCCTCCAGCAGTAGTGATGTCCTACTGGCTTAGTACTTGCCCAAGTCTACATCTCCAATCAGGCTACAAATTCCCAGCATTCAACCCCATTCATTGTCTTCACTCTCAGTGTAAAACCAGCATCTTTTCCAGTTCTTGATACATAGTATGCACCCCATCAACAGTTGCCAAATAAAAAAGGTAGTCTTCCTCAGATTCTTCACAAGGTGAACAAATCAGAGACAAAGTGACTCTCCGAAGCCAATACAACACCAAGGAAAGTGATTCAATAAACTAGCTGAGTTACCTACACAAGAATTTAAAGAATGTAGGTTCAGGAAAATCCAAAAAGCTCAACATATAAACCAGCAAATGCACTTTGGGTGTATTTGTCCAGAGTGAAAACTCTCTGTCTGAGATCAAGAGTTCAGTAGGAAGTGGTTCTTCAATATCAAGATCCACAAGATTGTTTACAAACTGCACACATGTGAGAGGAGGTGGAGTGTAGAAGCATTCTCCCAAAGGCTCTTTCACATTTGATTTTTTAAAAAATCACTAGAGATTATTATTATAAATGGCAGCACTCATTCCAGAACTGGCTCAGTGAAATATTTCTCATAATATGATCACTAATTAGGGAAAACTTACCTTGAGCCTGGGCTTTTCATCCATTAGAACAATGTTTCAGTGTCTCCAATGAGATTTCTCTCTGAATTTTGTTATTTCAGCCTTACCCAGACTGTGGTAGATATGTATTTTGAACCCAGTACAGCACAGATCTATCTGCTTGGAGTCTGCCAGAGGCAGAGAGAAAACACATCAAGTATCCTGGTGGTAAATCTTTGTATAAACAGCTCTTATCTCTGCTCATTGGCAGTTTCACCTACACATGGAGGGGAAGGTCCATGACCTCTTTCTGTTTGTGACCTCTGTCTCCATGTGACCTTTACAGTTTATGTTTTCTTTATCAGTTGATGCATTTTCC
>JADRCD010149165.1:0-11819 GCA_019843815.1 Montemys delectorum
CCCACTATACTCTTTTTTTTTTTTTTTCTTTCATTCAGGAAACAAACAGGCATCTAAAAAATAATAAGATAAACTAGAAGCAAGCCAGAATAGTACAAAACAAGCAAACTAGCAGAAGAAAAGAGTCCAAGAACAAGCTCAGGAAACAGACACAGAGACAGACATTCGTATACACTGAAATCCCAGAAACACAGAATGGGAAACTGTGATGTGTATGCAAAAAGACCTGTTGGGGTTGGGGCTGACCAAGCATGGTGAGACAGCCCTCAAAAAATGTCATTGAGTTCATTTTGTTTGGCCATCTACTGCTGGGCATTTGGCCTGCCTGAGGAATGCTTCGTATATACTGTTAGACTCCAGCAGAGAAAACTGATTTTTTATTTGTAAGCACTTATCAGTTGGAGATAGCTTCTGGGTTAGAGATGTAGGCTTCCTTTCCCCGAGTCTTATTCTGTAGCCTAGAGTGACCTCACACTCAACAATCCTCCTCCTTCGGCTTTCCCAGGGCTGGGATGCCACCATGCCCAGTGTGGCCTTGGCCTAGGAGGCATGGTATGCTGAGTATCCGAGTCTCCAGAGGGTCTGAGGCAAGAGGACATGGTAGTCTTAGCACGGTCCAATGAGGCTGTGTCCAAAACCAACAAAAACCTTTGTAGTTTGGTTTTTGTTTTGTTTTAGGGGGATGGGTGTGTGCCTGTAGGCACGTGCACACATGTGGAGGTTAGTGGACAACTTAAGTTTTTTGTACCCTGTGAGTCCCAAGCCTAGGTTGTCAGACAGACCTGACAGATCGTGGTTTTGCCCATGGGCATCCACTAGCTCGCTGTAAACCCACAGAGCAGTGGCCACGAAGGAGCTTTTCCATGTGCAGAGGAATCAGTGAACTGGTGTCACTCTATTTGGAGTTGGAGCTATTTTTTTGCCTCCTGCCAGAATAAGCCAAACTCAAGTTAGTTCTGTGGGTGGGTGGTTCAAATCCCTGCTCCATGGCCATTCGGTCTGATTTCTTCTTTCCCATACTCAAAACAGGGCAGAGTGTGAAGATGACTGACCTGGCATGGCATGGATGACATGCTTCCTGTCACGGCACATTAGAACTCTCAGTGGGCACAGTAGGCGGCAGTGAGAACAGGGCATGTGGTCCCTTTGAGCTGCATAAGAATCGTCCACTGTATCAGCCCCTCTGACAGAACATGTGCAGGGAAGGACAGAGCCCTGGTCTTGTGGCAGACCCCCTCCTTCCATGGTCTGTCAGTGTGGGTGGGTGGCAGCACCCTCCGTCTGGCCAGGAAGCAAGCAGTCTTTCTGCATGGGGTGCCTGTCTCCAGGGGCAACCAGTGAGCAAAGAATGGTCTTCTTTATGGTAGAGTCTGCGGATGGCTCGTCTTGTTGGGGGAGGCAGGAAGCCCAGGCACACAGTGCTGCCCTTCAGCAGGGGCCTGGGACCCCAGTCCAGGTGTGCAGCCATGGGTGCAGGCTCTGGGCATGAGAGGAGGATGGGACTGCCCTCCCAGAGGATTCTCAGAGCACACCTGGGCTGGCTGCCAGCCACCTGTCCTATCAACTGCTCTATATCTCTTGGTGTCCTCAAAACACCCACCAAACTCAGCCCTGAAAGCCTTTCATTTTTCTCTTTCAGAAATCAACGACAGGGAACAGAAGTTGCATGCTCTGAAGGAAGTGCTGAAGAAATTCCCAAAGGAAAACCATGAAGTCTTCAAATATGTCATCTCCCACCTGAACAAGTAGGTTTAAGAGCTGCTGCTTGGTTTTCCTCCTGTATGAGCATCGTGTCGGGTCAGTTAACTGAGGGAGAAGGCCAGCAGGGTCTGCCCTCTTGTAGCATAGCTAGGCCCTTGTCGTCCTTACTCTCCATTCTGGCTCTGGCTCCATGCCTGTGAGGGGTGGCGGGGTCGTTTCTCTGGCAGGTGCTAGTGCCTTCAGAAGCTTTACAGAACCAAAAATGCCAAGAGCTTCTCACAGCTGCTCCTTGTCCATGTCTCAGTGCTCGGGTGAGACAGATCACATACCAGGAAGGGTGCCTTAGGACAGAGCAGCCTGGCCTGTGAGCGAAGCATTTAACCAGCACCCATTTTTAGCCACACATGGTGGACCTGTTGGCAGAGGGGTAGTTTTTGGAGCCATGCACTAACTTCCTGCCCATCCCAAGCATCATCACCAATCTGGTTGATGGCCTGAGCCCTGCAGGTCCTTGAAGCTGGTGACAGGTTCAGGCCAAAGCTGGGCAGGCAGGGAGGACACCCCTGAGGCCCTGTGCAGATCTCACCTGACTTTGCTGTTGCCTGCAGAGTCAGCCACAACAACAAGGTGAATCTTATGACCAGTGAGAACCTGTCCATCTGCTTCTGGCCCACACTGATGCGGCCTGACTTCAGCAGCATGGATGCCCTCACAGCCACACGCTCCTACCAGACCATCATCGAGCTCTTCATTCAGCAGTGCCCCTTCTTCTTCTACAACCGGCCCATCAGCGAGCCACCAGGGGCTGCACCTGGCTCCCCTTCAGCCATGGCTCCCACTGTCCCCTTCCTCACCTCTACACCTGCTATCAGTCAGCCATCACCTCCTCAGTCACCTCCTCCAACCCCTCAGTCCCCAATGCAGCCATTGCTCTCCTCTCAGCTCCAAGCCGAACACACACTCTGAGCCACCACAGCCCAGGAAGCAGGAAAACCAGTTGTCTTCTTGACAGGGTGGCATTTGGCCTTGAACAAAATCATGTCCCCTGGGGTGCAAGTCACAGCCAAGCGCCTTTTTAAGACTTCAGTAGTGGCACTAGCCAGTGTCCACCACAGCTGGGCAGTTGAGCACCTTGCTCTTCACCTGCCCTGGCTATGGCTGTGGCAAGCTGTGAGGCCTCGCCGTGGTCTGGGCCAATCTGAGGACTGAACTGACCAGATAGCGGCCCCATCACCCTTACTGCTCCTTGGACCCCTTGGCCCAACCCGTCCGCCTGCACCAGTGTCAGGCCCCACCATTGGGATATCACCCCAGCCTCTGCCAGGGGCAGAGGTAACCCCAGCAGGGCTGGCCCCTCTAAAGAGGACGTTTCCCAGTTTGTCCTCTCTCGTCCATACCTACACACCTGCAGCGGGGTTCTGGGGAACATGTGGGCTATGGCTCTGCTACCCCATTGGACACACTGGGGCACTGGCATGGCCCAACAGCACAGCAAGAGGAGAGCTTTGTGCCTAGACCGAGTGTGTGGCTTTCCTCCAATCCCTTCCCAGGCTTCTGATCCATTCCCTGCAGCAAAGGAACACTGGAAGAAAGATGGAACTCCTCCACAGAAACAGAAAGACAGAAACCACGGGAAGAAACAGACCTCAAGTGTCCACTCCCACCTGCCAGGTGGCCACTGGGTAAAAAGTCCCTTTGTCTTTGTGTGACAGCAAAGCAAGGACACCTGGCAGTAACTACAACCACAGCCCCCTCCCCTCATCCCCTGAGAAAACAGCCCTTGGAAGGATTGTTAGCATGGCCCTTACCCTGCTGCCAACCAACACACTACATACACTACTATAGAAGCACTACAGGTGCACACAGCACCCAGGTTGGCATGTTTGGTGTTGAAGTGGGGTCATTTCATTCCATGTTGTAGATGCAACCAGAAATGATGTCTGGGATATGAGCAGGTGTGGCACCTTCCGGAAATGATCATCTGGTTATGGAATGGAGGGACCTGTTCTCAAGCAAAGGCACTATGCCTGGCTTGTCATCACACTGACCCGGCCCCGACACTTCCCCAGCAGCCTCCCCATACTCTGCTCCTGATGTGGCAGCCCTTGTCAGTTCCTGCCTTTGCCCCCCACTTTAATCTAAGCACTGGGCCATGAAATCTGACACTAAGGTACCCTGAGCATAGGAGGGGCATGGGTCGCACCATTGCACTTTAGAAATAACACGTGGGAGTGTTCCCAAGGGACTCAGGTGGGCTGCCACCCTGCCTTTACCTCTGTAGAACAAGAGGAGGATGGCTGGCCTCTGGCCCGGGGTCCTGGCTGTCTCCCTATCTCTAATACTTGGCAACATAAGGTGCTTGCAAACACTAAGGCTGCCCCTGCCCCTGCAAAGTAATCTCCAAGACGAAACCAAACCCAAGGTACAAGTGTGTTCTGCGTAAATGTTTCCCTCCTGGGGTTCTGTGTTGGATGCTGTGGGCCTGGAGTCAGTAGGAGCATAATGTGTGTAGTGTCCCCTTCCCTGACTTCATGCCCCAAGCCTCAGCTATTTGAAATGGCTTCCATTCAGTAGTTTCCATGTTGGGCCTTTGCCGAGATAGAAGTGGAGCCATCCTGCTGTGAACAGTTATGAACCAGGCCACCCATCTATGAGGCTGCTGCATGTGCCTGTTATGTCGGCAGTGGGTGGCAGTCAGAGGCAGGCACATGGCTACTAGAGCCCTGCTTGGACCTCACTTTGTGGACACCAGACTGGTGCACCTCACTTCTGCTTCAGACACTGAGTGACCGTCCCACTCAAGACAAGGCAACCTGGGGAACTACAGAAGTCAGAGCACTCAGGCTTGAGTGGGTGGCCAGGTCAGCTGCTGCCCTACCAGTAAGTAGCTCTGGAGGTGACCAGAGCCTGTCACCACCCAACATCACAGCACCCAGGGCTGGGTTTTGTGTCTCTCGTTGGGTAGTATGTGTTCGGTCTGCACTGTTCCACCTTCTCATCTCGTACCTTTTAAGGGATATAGAAACATCTGGAGCTCTGTCTTGCCCCATACTCTCCATTTTCCCCAGCCAAGGCAGGCAGCCACAGTAACAGACTTCTTAGAACCTTCACACTGTCTTCTACCACTACATGGGGTGACATAAGAGCAACTTGTAGGCCAGAGGACTATAATCTGTACCCCTGGTCTAGTGGGAAGAATCCCTGAAGACCTGCATCCCCTAAGTGAGGACCCTACAGGGTACCTTGTGCTCTGCCCCCAGACCCACAGACTTAACAGTGGGCCACCTACGATACTCATCTCCCAAAGTCACGTACAGACGGCAGGTTAAAGAAGGTGGTTCTCCATTCCACATCCACTACCAGTGTGCATCGGGAGGGCACAGGGATGCACTGGGTCCGTCCAGGACTGCAGCAGCCAGGGACACTGGAGAGGCGAGCGAAGGCTACAGGCACTATTACCCAAGTAGTGGAGCCAGGACATAAGTTATTGTTCACATTAAAGAATCATGTTCCCTGTGTACATTTTAAGCAAAGGAAAAGTCTCGGGATTGTATGGGAATAAAACTTGTTTGAAAATTTGGAATAGTGCTGCTGTCGGCTTATTTTTCTGGTACTTGTATTTTCACGTGTTAAATGACCTTTATATGTGTTGAGTTTCCTGAGAACAAAGAGAAACATTAATGGTATTGAAGTGTGTTAGTAGTAGTCTGGCCATGTGCCCAAACTTCTGTTTTGCAGCAAAAGTGGAAACCTGTCTGTAAAGCAAGTGTAACGATGATTTCCTGTATCATGGGGGCTCAAACTAGGACCTCTGGAGTTGCTGTTAGGAATGTCTGCTTCATTTCCAGGCTCTTTTCGTTTTTAAAAAAAAAAAAAGAAAAAAAAAAAACAAAAAAGCAACACATCATGGGTTTCTGAGGCTCCAGCCTGTTTAGTGCATGGGCGGCCATCCTGGCAGCCAAGGCATCTCTGATGGAGGTGTTTTTGTTTGGTTTCGTTTTTTAAGATCATGTATTTGCTACAAAGTATTGTACTTGTCTCAATGGGAATGGTGTAAAAAGAAAAAAAGAAAGAAAAGAAAAGGCCTTATGTGATATGTATCATAGTTAATAAACCAATCTTGTAAAAAACATAAATAAAAACAGGCCTGAGAGAAATGAAGGGCTGCCGTCTCCAAAGCAGCCTGGGGCCAAGCGTCCCCCCCCCCCCCATCCTCTACAGCGGTGTCCACAGGCCAGAAGCCAGAGGACTGTAGGCGGCCAAAAGAAGCCACTACCAAAAACAGTTCCCCCACCCCTGAAGGTACTGAAAGAATAACTAGGTGTGGTGCACACCTGTACTCCTAGGGCCAGGTGTGCTAAGGCAGTTGGTTTTAAACATCTGTGTGCGAGGACGTTTGAGTGGCTGTGAGTAGGGGCACAAGGCTCATCCTTCCCACCATCCGGATCCCAGATGGTAGGTGGCAAGTGTTCTTAGCAACCTGTGGATCTGATCCCTCTGCCTCCATTCTAGTGCTCTAGAACGCTGTAACTCGGGCCTGCTGGGATTCTTACACATCCCCACATCCATGTTTAACCTGACCTCCCTTGACCCTTCCCTATGGGCAGGGGCTTATCACAGCACCACCAAATGAATGGGAAAAACCTCCAGGCAACCTCAGACTTCAAACAAGCCTACCTGCCTCCTCCTCCTCCTAAGTGAGTGCTTCAGGAGGTTTCTCCAGGTGGCCCTGGGTGTCCTGGAACTCTGCCTACCTCTGCCTCGTGAGTGCTGGGATTAAAGGTGTGCACTACCACTGCCGGGCTACCTACGTGTGACTTAAAGACAGTTGTGAGCCACCCAATAAACCGAACTTGAGTCTTCTGCAAAAGCAGCAAGCTCTCAACCTCTAAGCCATCTCTCCATCCCCTATTTTCAGTTTTGTTTTGTTTTGTTTTTAAACATAGTATGAAAGGTTTTTTAAGAGTGGGGTTTTGTGGGTAAATGCAGTGTTTGTGGAGGCCAGCAGAGGGCATAGGATCTCCTGGAACAGGGTTACTAGTTGTGAGCTGGGAAGACGATTCTGGCCCTCTATAAACAGCATGCACCTTTAGCCACTAAGCCATCTCCACCCCGAGATGGTATTACTCTGGGGCCCAGACTTCTCCTATACTCAGTGCAGTCCTCCTGAATCAGCCTCCTGAGTGCTGAGATTACAAGTGTAAGCTACCACGTACCTGAGTCTACAGTTCTAGTGGGCACATCTGTGGCTCTCCTGTGCCCAGCCAGAATGTCATCACCTGATTCTAGGCTGGTGCAGTAGCACGTTGGGTAAAAGCACTTACCACCAAGTCCTGAGGACTTGATCCCTGGGACCTCCACACTTGTCCTTTTGTTTTTGTTTAGTCGGGTAGAGCCCTCAATATGTAGCTGAGGCTAGCATTGAACTTCCTGCCTCCAACTTCCCTGGCAACGGGATTTCCGATAGGCTACTCCACCCCAACCCCTGCCTAGGAAGCTTCTCTTAAGTGTATTTGACTTGGCATTAGATTGTCTCCACTCATTCAGAACCCCAGAGCCCAGTTCTCAGTGGAATGGTCAGAGATGCTGTCATGTCAGTTACAGGTGTAGCTGTGTGTGTGTCTGCTGTGACCAGTGGGTCGATCTTTAAGGTCTCCCTGAGGAAGTGGCTCAGTTAACAGCATATGCTCCTCTTGCAGAGGGTCTGAGTTCAGTTACCAGCACCTACACAGGCTAACTACTGATTGCAGCTCTTCTGTCCTCCATTAGTCCCTGTATTTATATATACATATACCTAATATTAAAACAAATCTATGAAAAGCAGCCAAACCTGGTTTTACAGCCCAATCATAGTCATTACTCAGGCTAAGGCAGGAGAATTGCCCTTTTCAGGCCTGCTTGGGCCACCGAGGAATTAAAGGCTTAGCAAGACTTACCTCACAAAAAGTAAAAGGAGGTGGATGTGGATCAGTGGTAGAGGTTGCCTAGCACGCCCAGGCAGAAGGCTATGGGTTTGGTCCTCAGGGCAAAAAGGGGCAAAATAATAAGCCAAGTGTGGAAATTCATGCCTATAGTCCCCACAGTCAAAACATGAGGGGGGAGAGGGCTGCAGGATGGAGAGATGGCTCAGCAGTTAAGAGCACTGACTGTTCTCCCAGAGGATCCAGGCCCAGTTTCCAGCACCCACACATGGCAGCTCAAAACCGTAACTCCAGAATCTGACACCCTCACACAGAAACATGCATGCAGGCAAAACACCAATGCACATTCTTAAAAAGCTGAGGCAGGGGGAGTATGAGTTTAAGGAACACTTTGAAACCTCATCTCAAAATCACTAAAAACACCAGTAACGAGAGAGAGAGAGAGAGAGAGAGAGAGAGAGAGAGAGAGAGAGAGAGAGAGAGAGAGGGAGAGAGGGAGGGCGGGCGAGCGCTGGGTGCTGAGCTGAGAGTCAGTTGGATTGGCACACTGCAGGAATGTGAACGTGAGAATGAGAGGTGGGGCTTTGCACATCTTAGAAGTCCAGACAACAGTTGGAGGTTTCATGCACCTGTGAGAACCAGTGCTGGATTGGCATCAAAGCAACACCTGAGGAGAGATAGTGCACTGCCTTTTTCCAGGTGGCCACCAGGGGTCAGCAGAACATTGTCCTGCCGTACTGCACGAAGGAATACAAAAGTTGAGGCTGGGAACTTTCTAAAGAAAGCACCCTGGGGTTGGGGGGCGGGGGTAGGGGCTAGGAGGAGACTTGTTCTGAAAACTGGGCCCTAGAATCAAAGTGTCTCATGTGGCATCTGAGAAGGAGTGGAATGGCTATGTCATTCTCAGTTGGTCAGTTCATCCACCAACCTCATCTCCTACTAAGTCCATTCCCTTATTCTGCCACTGTTATGGGAAATCAGGGAACAAACCCCACTGAGCTTTATAAACTAAGAAACTTAATTCAGGCCAGGTGTGGGGTGCCAGACATCTGTAATCTTGACACTCGGGAGCCTAAGTTTAAGACCAGCTTAAGTTACACACGACCTTGTCACGAGAGGGGGAAAAAAGCAGCATGAGGCTGAAAGGCTGTTCTTGGGAAGGACCTGGGTTTGATTCCCAGAACCCAAATAGGTAACACAACCATCTGTGATTCCATTTCCAGGGGGATCTGTTGTCCTCTTCCGGCCTCCATGAGCACCAAGCCCCAACACTTAAATGCAGACAAAATATATAAACATTTTAATAATATATAAATATTCTATAAAATAAATGATATATATATAATATATAAAATATTTAATAAAATAAATATGTTGCAATTTTAAAAATTGCAACAAAGAAGGCTGGCCTGGTAACCTGAATTCAATCCATAAGACCTACATAGTAACTAATAAGGGCTGGAAAGATGGCTTAGAGGTCAAAAAAAAAAAAAAAAAAAAAAAGTACTTGCTGTTTTTCCAGAGGTCCTGAGTTAGGTTCCCAGCACCCATGTTGTGACCTCACTTCAACTACAGAGGATCTCATACCCTCTTCTGGCCTCCAAAGGCATTGCACATATGACAAAATTTAATACATAAATAAAATAATAAAAATAATCCTTGGATCTGGAGACGTGGTTCAGCAGTTCAGAAAACTGACTGCTCTTCTAGAAGACCCAGGTTGGATGCTTAGCACCCCCATGGCGGCTCACAAAACTTGTAACTCCAATTCCAGATGATTTGACACCCTCTTCTGGCCACTGAGGACACCAGACATGCAAATTATTTACAGACATACACATTCAGGCAAAACAACAATGACATTAAAATTAATAAATTTGTTGGGCAGTGGTGGCAGCACACACATGTAACTCCAGCACTCTGAAGGCAGAGGCAGACAGATCTTTGAATTCGAGGCCAACCTAGTTTACGGAGCCAGATCCAGGACAGCCAAGGCTACACAAAGAAACCCTATCTCAAAAACAAACAAGCAAACAAACATCAATAAATTTGACTGTGGTGACCTACAACTGCAACCTCATCACCGGAAAGGCAGAGGCAGGTAGATCTCTATCAAGGCCAGCCAAAGTTACATGGTGAGATCCTGTCTGAAAACAACAAGAAATAAGTCTAAGTGTAGGGACAGGTGTGTCGCTTGGATACTAGAGAGCTTGCCTGGTGTGCAGGAAGCTCTGGGTTCGAGCCTCAGCACAGAATACAATTAGAGAACATCTGTAATCCCAGCAGTGTTTGCCATTGCAAACCTGAAGACCTGATCCTCAGAGCCCATGTACAAAGACAAATGCAACGACCACACATCTCTAATTCCAGCAATCCTACTGTGAGAAGCGAGGCAGAGACAGAACTGCCACAAAGCTCGGGCTAACTTGCCTGGTACACCACGCACAGCACAAACAAGCCCCTTAGCAGTCCTCTGACCATCGGGTGCCCCCTGGCGATCCCAAACAGAACTTCAGCTCCACTACCAAGCAAGTTTTCAGGCCTTGCAAGTTTTCACCAGCTCCCCCGACTCTCCGGTTTCTGCCACACCCAGCTCCAGTTGCCAGCCAATCCCGCCAGTAATAGCTTAGAAATATCACGAGAGTCTAACAGACGTGGTGGCACTCGCCCTTTATCTCAGCACAGAAGGATATCTGTGAATATGAGAGCAGCTTGGAATATACCAAGTTCCTGGCCAGTCAGGGCTACATGGGGAGACCCAAACTCCGAAAGAGAGAAGGCTGGGGGAAGGGATGAGGGGGTCCCTTGGCCTTTCAGGCTATCTCCCATCCTGTTCTTTCCCTAGTGGGCCTCATTCACACAAAAACCTAGCTGCAGAGTTCATCCCAACAGGAAGGCCAAAACACAGGCATGACAAAACCAGACTTATGTTCCAGCTCCTCCACGCCCTGACCTTAGTTGCACGTGTGCGGGTCTGAGCTGGGAAAAGATGACAGGAAAGGATTCACACACGTTCCCTTTCAGCCCCACACTTTGCCAACCTTGCCTTTTGTCCCTCCCTCTGGATCCCTCAAACCTTCCTTTAGAGCCAGTTCTGAAACATCAAGCTGCTAGCAGTGGGGTGAACTCTCAGCTGCTACGGTAAGACCTTCCAGGTCAGATGGGACCCAGACCCCCGAAATGGAGCAATGTCTATACCTACAGGTTTGCAACTCACACAGGGTAGGGTAGAGTGTGTATTTGAGGACACACGTGGCTTTGGGAACAAATAAATTCCCAGCATGTGAGATATGCCAGGGCAGCTAAAATCAGCACAGCTCAGCTCCCTTTGCACTTTTTGGCCAGTTTCTGTGTATTTTTATGAGACTCCAAAAGTTTTTGATCTGTAAAGTAATGAATGTTGCCATATTTGAAATTAAAAGCTGAGAAAAATATTTTAAAAATAGACAAATGAATCAGGCTGGAAGCCTAACAAGGTAGCTACAAAGTCCAGGCCAGGCAGAGCTACCAAGATCCTCTGTCAAAAATAACAAAACAGAGCCAGGCAGTGGTGGCACACTCCTTTAATCCCAGCACAAGGCAGGCAGATTTCTGAGTTCGAGGCCAGCCTGGTCTACACAGTGAGTTCCAGGACATCCAGGAACTACACAGAGAAACCCTGTTTCACAAACAAACAAAAAAAAACAAAGGAACCAGCAAACGTGGCCTACCTTTAACAGTACCACTTTGGTAGGGAAAGTCAGGCAGATTTCTGTAAGTTCAGACCAGCCTGCTCTACATAGAGATTTCTAGGAGAGTTCTAGGCCATGTAGTGAGTGAGACTAAGTCAATAAATAAATAAATAAATAAATAAATAGTGTGGGTGTGGCTTAGTGTGACTCGAAGCCACCAAGTGGAGTTGGCTGTGGCATACCTCAATGATAGAGGTTTGCCTAGAATACCCCTGTAAGGGGCTGGGGGCGTGCCTCAGTGGTAGAGCCTCTGCCTAGAATCCCCCAGTGAAGGGCTGGGGGTGTGGTTCAGTGGTAGAGCCCCTGCCTAGAATCCCCCAGTGAGGGGCTGGGGGCGTGGCTCAGCGGTAGAGCCCCTGCCTAGAATCCCCCAGTGAGGGGCTGGGGGCGTGGCTCAGCGGTAGAGCCCCTGCCTAGAATCCCCCAGTGAGGGGCTGGGGGCGTGGCTCAGCGGTAGAGCCCCTGC
>JADRCD010149177.1:0-13581 GCA_019843815.1 Montemys delectorum
CTGGAAAGCAAGGAAGTTGGACAGGGAGGCTGGAGGTCTTCCCAGGTCTGCTAGTGGATGGCGCTAATGCCATTTCAAGTCTTTGCTGATTGCCAACTGTGGGGGCCAGGCCTTGCCGGGTTACATGCCTGGACTGCCCATGGAGACCCATTACCATTAGAGGCCACTTAACTCCCAATCACAGATTCTAGACAGATTAAAAGATGTTTGGGAAGGAGAAAAACGGAGCAGCTAAGGCCAGGTGTTCCATGCCAATGTCATTTGGCAGTTTTTCTTTCCAGACCACGAAGTTTCTTTGGATGTTGACTGGCCTGTGGAGCCATATGGATTTGGCACTAAGAACGCCTGCTGATTGCTGGACCAGGCCCTTGCTTTCTTAAACAAGGTCACTGGAAAGGCTGATGTGGATTTCAGTTTTACTTACTAGGAATGAGGCAAGACAAAGCAAGTCGCAGTGTCTGCTACCAGACACAGTCGCAGAGGCCTGGGGGGCATCTAAGGATGGCTATAAATCACATCACGAGGAAGAGGATACTTTGAGACGGCATCAGCTTCCACTGACTTTGGGAGTATTTGCTTCTAAACCACAAGGGCACTGTCTATGCTGGCTAACCTTCTCAATCCATGGCACTTCTGAATCTAGTACAAGCTGCTATCCTACTACAGGGTCTGCTTCAGCTCCCACATGAGACCTCATACTGAAAAGACTTTTATAAGAGACCCAAAGAGAGGCCAAGAGAGATAGAGTTGATAAGCAAGGGGGCTTTGGTTAACCAACCCTCATAAAAGAACTGAAAAGTCAGATTACACTTAAAAAAAAAAATGGGGAAATTGACATCAAATCCAGTGTCAGCTGGTCCTGTCCTCCCTTTGTGGACATCTAGGGCCGGATTCACTAAGCTTGGTGGTTACTTCTTGAAAAGCTTCCCAGACCCCCTTAATCATGAGCACTAAAGGCATCTATCTGTCCATTAGGTAGTGTTGCAAAGGGATTCACACTATTTTAAATGAGATTTACTACTTGAAAACAGCTTGAGGCCTCATTTAACATTCTTTCCTTTTTCAGAAAGGGGAAAAGCAAACCTAGGAAAACAATGGTGTGTATGCACCCCACTTGTAATACAGAGGCAGAAGCAGAGGGCCCCTTTCCCCCAATCATGCTCACAAGGACACAGGCTCCAACTCACCCACAGGTAAACCTGTATAAATGTCAATCACAAAGCCTGGCCTCTGGCTTCCACAGAGGGTAGCAAATTCATCTGCAAGAGTTAAAAAAAAGAAGGCACAGAGGTCAGGGATGAGCAAGAATTCACACACAGAGAAACAACAACCTAACACTTATGAAAATGTATCCATCAGAAAACACTGCAGATGTAACATTGCCTGTAACACAGACACTGAAGGAAAAAATGGCCTCCCAGCTGACAGCAAGGGAGAGACAGTTTTCCCTGGCCTCCATCCTGGTTGCTGTGTCTGGCTTGCATGTGGATTCTCTACTTGCCCACTCAGATCTTCCCATGTGCGTGGCATGAGATTTTGAACACAGAGCCCTTTCCCTGGTCCAAGACTAGATTTAAATAAAAAAAAAAGTTCATCTATTTATCATATTCATTTCCCTGATGTTTCCAGTGTTTTAATTATGTTGTGGGAACTCTGAAGTTATGCCAGCAATATTTATATTTTTTGTAACATGTTGAATTTACTGGTCTGGTTACAAATTTGGATACAAATTAGGAAATGCACTCTGTCACTTGGTTTTCCAGCAGGAGGGACCAAAGGCAACCGAAAGGTAAATGCTCACCTTGGTAGGTCAAGTTTTCTCTCTGAAAATAAAGAACATACCTTTTCTTTCACTACTAGGACTGATTTTTCTCTAGCAATTTCTAGCAGACTGATCTGCCATGTTAGGCAGGAAGCTAACTGTCACCTGTGCTTGGGATGGGACACTGTTCACAGGGTTTGTTCCAGGCTCTGCCGATGTTGTAGGAGCAACAGCACATCTTCTTGGTCATGTTGAACAGGAGTTCTCCGTCACAGGTCTGGTTGTCAGCGTAGTAGTTTCTGTAGCATAGACTTCTTCTCATGTCTAGAACAAAGGAGAGCAAAAGGCCTGGTGATCCCGTGGGATCTTCACATCCCAGCAGAACACAACAGGAGACTCAAAAGGCAAGGGTATGTGGTAGTCCAGCTATGATAAGAGTAGAAAACTGTCCTGCACCCAACTTCTCAGCTACCCACACCGCTACAAGTGCCATACAAGTGAGGCACTTAGAGAAATGGACTCCTGCTGTTCTGTGCCACAGAATGAGGTCATTACGAAGTGCAGCATTAGCAACTTTACACAGCCCTCCGCCCGCTCTCCTCGTAACAATCCTCCACTGCTATTTGGCAGGGAGTCTCTTATTTCCGATTCAAGATGTTTTAATGCTGTAGGTCAGTGCTGTAATATAATTGTAGAAAGACACACCTATAAGTCAAACGAAAGAAGTACTATTAAACTGTCTGGCATCTTCCAACCTCACATTTTAAAGAAAACGTTCAGCCACCCCATGCCACACACACAGCCGTGAAAATGCCAAACCTATGGGTTACAAGGAGCATGTTGGAGGCGGGATTTATCTCACTACAACAATTCAAAGGAGGCAAGCACTCTGATTAGCAGAACAGCAAACACCATTTGTTTGTCTGGCCTTTGCACATGAGATCAAGCCCACATGCTTGAGAAACACTTGGACTCACCCATGCAATTATTTCCCCCATTCACTTGCATGTAGTCTGGAGGACAAATGCAAGTATAGTTGCCAACAGTGTTGTAACACGTCCCCGGACCACAGATTCCAGGAGTCTCACATTCATTCACATCTATAATCCAAAAGAGAAAGTGTTAATGTGACCATGAAAACGGCCCTCCGGAATGGGCAGACATTCAGTGCCAGTGTGAATGTTGACAGTGAGGAGCAAAACTTCTATCTGGAGGGCCTGAAACCCGGGTATGAACAGGAGGTCCTCAGCCTGTGGATGTCTCTTCTCTAGGTCAAATTTTCAGTAAAGGTTTACAAAGGAGCTCATGCCTTCTGATACGAATGCTTAATAAATCAGTCCTTGTGTTCTCCAAAGCACTGAGAGATGGAAATGGGGTGAAATCATACCTGCCAAATATACCTCAGAAAGATAATGACATATCTCATAGGTTCATAGATATAATCTCTAAGCTGAAGCCATCAGTGACTGCAACAAGGCAGATCACAGGAATATTTGTTAACCGTGAGTCTGAGCACTAAGTCTTATACCCCGTGATGTTCAAGTAATTCTTATAGAAGAGGCCTCTTTTCTAACTGTGAATCCTGGATGTAGATGGGGTCTCCTCAAACCCCAACCCCCACCACAGTCCTTGGGCTAATTGTTCTCAAATTGAAAAATTGTCAAAATTCTCCATCTTTAAAAAGGAAAACGAGGCCATTGGCTGTATCATAAAGACAAAGGGAGGCTCTAAGAGATGCTCATCTGAATAGACTCGTACAGGTGATGAGTGGCTAAGGACAAGAGGAAAAGCCTAGAACTACCCTGAACACAGAGATGGGATGTATGCTAGTCCAGTGAAAATGGATTTTTCTGAAGAACATGGTTCAGCTCCTTTGGACTCTGAAGCCATGCTGTTGAGCTCAGTTGGTAACTGTATCCTGGTTGGGGGGGGGGTGCTGCACAGTCCCCAGTATTTGAGGTAACATATCTTGCATGCAACCTCTTACCATCACACACTCGAGTGTCTTCATTCAGATAGTAGCCAGTTGGACAGCGACACTGGAAGCTGCCAAAGGTGTTGATGCACTTCCCCCCTTGGCACAGCCCTGGGAGCTCCTGGCACTCATCGATATCTGTAAGGATGAAAACAATGCACGCCTTCAGAACTTGAATGAAACTAAGAGCATCCAAAAGGTGTTCGTGTGAAGACAAAGGAGAAACCCGTACCTTCCAATATAACGGTGATGGGATTTGGACGAAAACCTTCTCCTCCGGGGCAAAGAATTTTATACTCGGCTATTGAAAGAAGAAGTTCCATGTGAGTTCCTCTGAATCTAGAACTTCTAAAATAATACCTTCAGGAGAAATGCTGACACATATGACTGACCATGTTAACCTCCAGAATCTTCAGCTCTTATTTACCCATTTAAAGCAAGCAAACACCTATCTTACCACACATGGGCCATTCAACTTCACTCCATTTTGGTTATATTTAGTATTTTTCCTGGGTGTCCCCATTTCCCCTAATAATGACCATCAGCCTGTCTCTAAAACCCTTTCCAAACAGAGTGCAGGAGATTCATTGTTCTTGTTTTCAACCTGTTGCCATCCTTGGTGTCTAGATAGTTTTCTTACTCCTCGGTGTCACACATGTGATGCTAAAATCTTGATTTCCACCCAAATCTATTTTTTCCCCCGAATCTTATCTCCATCAAGTCATAAGGATTTACATAAAGTATTTCTTCCAGTGCCGTGCCTCAGAATGTGAATAAGTGACCCAGAAAGTGACCCAGCCCATAATATCATCCTGAAGAACACGAGACTTGTTCTTCCATAATTGTCAAAGTCTTCCTGTACCTGGCCCTTGCCCTGGCTTTATAAAACCACGTGACTTCAGATATGTTCAAATTCCCATTCTAGTTTGAGCTGGTGACTTTTTGCTAATCATTATTATTCTATAAGGCTGAATTCCATATTTGCAAATCCTAATCTGGGTTTGCCCTCAATGGCAGTGGATGTCCTCTTCCTTACTTTCCTTCTGTTCCTCCTTACGGTGTCTCCTTACTCACGTCATGTTCTTCTTCAATGGATAGCTCAAAAGTTCACAAAGTGGTCAGTACCCACTTTAATCTGTAACTAAACCCTCCCTCTCTCTGAAGGGGAAAGAGAAGGTTGTGCCAGCCAAGCTGTGCTGGGTGAGGTATTCTAAGACACTATAGTCTGGCCAAGGTCACACGGCCACCACTCAAAGAGTCCCAGCTTGAACCTAGTGTGTATTTTCTGTCAAATGTAACTCTGAGCCAACTCTTCTTCCTCTGTGGCTGAAGCCTGTGCTGCATCAGAGTTCTTATGTTTATGTCCCTTTCTATCTAATGGATGTGCGTTCCCAGAGGGTATAACACCGGCTTTCTACTCTCAACTTATTTAACTGATATTTTGAGAAGTAAATAAATGACCATTCTTTAAGAAATGAACCAACATTCATCCCAATATGCGGCCACTCCTGGTTTAAATCAAAGTGTACAAGACAGAAGCCCTCCTTTAAGGAGGTGTATCCTTTACATCTTTCAAGTTGAATTCTGAAGCTTCCATTCACATATACTTGAAAACCTAGCCCTGGAAATACTAAAGTAATTCTAACTTCTTCCTAGGATAGGAGACACTTCCTGTCCTATATAAGCTTTTAGGGCAAGCCAGAGATTTTGGATTCCCACATACTGGATTGATGGGATTAATCTGCCTTTTCTATCCTAAGACATCCAAAGACCAATGTCATGAAGACACTAGTGGCTTCTCCTTTATGGATCTAGAGAGAATTGGACTGAGATGGAGCAGAAGATGTATGTAGTAGTTATAGTTGTAGTAAGATGGAGGATGTGCACTTACTTGTGTTCACAGGAGGACACAGCTCACATGGGGTTCCCCAAGCTTTACCCAGCGAACAACAGCAGGAAGCCTTAGAAACACCAACTCCAATTTCATTGCTGCAGGCTGTATCTCCATTGTCTCCCCGGGGCCGGATATCCAGATAGCAATTTCCAGAGCGAGTATCTAGCATACACAAATAAAAAATGTGTCAGGCAAATTCTTCCTATTAGAGGGATAAGAGGGGTTAAGAGTCAAACTCGTTTTTTGAAAGTATTTTAAAAAAAAATCTCAATTTAAATTTTCCTAAGAAGCTGAAAGTGCACAAGAATATATATATATATATGTGTGTGTGTGTGTGTGTGTGTGTGTGTGTGTATATATACATATATATGTATACGCATGTCATTTTCCTTCAGAAAAGAAAGTTCAAAGCATACAACGTGTTTGACAAATATTTACATTTTTATGTTATCACTTTTGAAAACATAAGAAATGGAATATTCAGTGATGGTTTTAAAATAATATACAGTAGGTGTCTGGGAAAAGTTTTAAGGATCTTACCGACACAGCCAACTCGAGTTGGATTCAGCTCAAAATCTGGAGGACAGTCGCATGTGTAACTACCCGGAGTGTTAACACAGTTCCCACTGATGCAGGTGGTTGGATCCAGACATTCATTAACATCTACAGCCAAACAAATGGGCAGAATTACCCAGCATCCTGTGTGGACTGATGTCATCAATGGCAGAAGCACCTAGTCCAGGGCTCCTGGCAGGAACTAATCAACTCCTCCATCGTGCCTAGTGATGCAACCCCCCTACCTCTGAAAGGCCCCTCCCAGCAGGGAACTGTGTCATAGCCTTTGATCAAAACCCCACCCCCTGAACATGTTTAGCCTTTGAATTTGTCATCAGAATAAAATATAACTTTGAAGCTAAGAAAAATATTCCAGTCCAGGTAACTAATGGCAAAACATTGTTTTGACCTCGGTCAACCAAAATTTCAGACATAGGTTTATAAGAACAATACATTTAATATGTGTGGTGTGTTATTTTGTCAAATTAGAGGAAGATGTCCCACAGTACACTTGGGAGCAGATAGTCTCTGCTGTCTTTTCTGTACACACATGTAGGAGGCTTTGTGTGTTTCTTCAAGCTCATAGAGTCCCTCCCTGCCCCGATGCTGTGTTGAACATTTATTTCCCTTTTGGCATCTATTCCAAAACTATGTACAACACTCCAGAGATTTAGGACATGGATTTTTTTTGACAAATTCTAACCCTGTACAAACCTCTTCTCTATTTTTAATGCTTAAGAAATACACACCAAACTAGATGGCTTTGGAGCAGACATCCCGGGGAATTGGGACACTTGTCCCGGGGTGTTTCCTGTGGTCTGAAAACACTGCTATCCTCCAGGATGAAACCTGCTTTCTCTGTATCTTGAGTAGGAGGGTGGTCTAAGAGAGAAACTTGCCATGACTGTCAGTCTTTTCTTCGTGCTAAAGAGAGCTATGTGGCAATCTGGTGGGAGCTATAATTTTTCTAATTTTTTTTCTTATATTCCCTGGGAGTCCTTTTCTCTACAAAAAATGACTCATGTATTAAATGGAACTAAGAAGATGGTCAGTGGGCAAAGTGTTTGCAAACATGAGAACACAACTTGAGATCTTCGGCACCCATATATTCCTAGGAGGCAGAAGAAACAGGAAGATCTCAGAACTTGTGCCAGGCAGCCCAGTCAATCAGTGAGTTCCAGGTTCAACAAGACACCAAGTCTCAGCAATAGAGGAAGACACTGGGAACTTGACTCTTGGCCTCCACATACATTTGCACAGACACCTAACCATCTACTTGTATCCCCAACCACCACCACACACAAAATAAATGCATGGACAGACCTTACATATCAGGCATTCTGATCATCAGGTCAGAACCTGAGCGTGTGTGGTTCCAGGGCATGGCCTTTGAAAGGAAATTCTGAAGATTTATTTAAGGAGGGGAGAAACTGGAAGGAAGCCATACAGCTAGAGCCCCCCAGAAACTTCCCTCTGGAGCCACAAGCTCAAGTCCAAACATACAGACATGTCCCCTGCCTTTGTACACTCACTTCTCATGGGCTCCAGGCTTGAGAAATGTCCCCTTGATTCTTAATGCCTTACTCTTCCTTTGTTTTCCTCTGTAGCTTGTGTGATCCTGGTGATGCCTGAGCAACAGCAGCCCTGGGGATACCTGGGAGCCCATCTTAACCTACGTGATACCTTACCTGTGCAGTTCCCACCACTTCGGTCCAGTTCGTAGCCAATCTCACACTCGCAACGGAAGAGGCCGGGGAGGTTGTGGCAAGTTCCAAAGACACAGATGTTTGGAAGGGAGCACTCATTGATATCTTGAGGAAGGATGATAAAAAGGAGGCAGATTTTTAAAAATACTTCCACTGAATAAGCCACCCAGGAAAATTAGGCAATGGCTATTAGCATTAAGAAAAAGCAGTCTGCCTGACACCAATGTAGGCAGTTTCCTAGACTTTCAGGGGATTTGTCTATACACAGCAGCCCTGCCAGTGAAAGGCTCTGTTTCCTGAGGCCCATCACCTGCTAAGCTATAGGCTGAGTATATTCTAGACAGCCATCAGTCTTCTTTGTGGTATTGGATTTAGGTCTACCTTATTGTTGTAATCAAGAGCCAAACAGACTAAGATAGGCTAAATTCTTGTGTTGTTCTTATCTATATAGTCTCCAATTTTGGTGGAGAACTAAAAATTTAAGATCCTTTGGGAGCAGCTTTAAAGTTCACTTGGCTCTTCATTGCATGCTTGCTGAGGTCCACAGGAGACCTACGCACTGCAGATGCCTTTTCGGGGCCTCCCCCACTGCTTCAGCAAAGTGTTCTGCTGGTGTGATGAATAGACACATTCTCAGACTGGAGACTACTTTAACTAGGCATGACCACTCTGTCGGCGATAATTTATACTAAGAACAAACAAACAAACAAACAAACAAAACCTTCCTGTAAGTTTTAAGAGAAACAACATTTGCCCCATGGCTATCACCAGAGGTGGCCCAGTATCTCTTTCCCCCTTTATGGGTACAGAAGCAAACAAGGCATTAGGCTTATGAGCAAGGCCTCAGAATTGATGTATCAGTGCTGCACTATTAACACGAACAGGATAAAGAATTTCCAAGGGTTTCATAAGTGAGGAAACTACAGAAATAAGTATGAATGACACAGCTGAAGAGTGAGTCTGAGTTCGTATCCATTTAATAAAGAACAGCTATTGGTTAATGAATGAATCGGGGCCTTGCCTAAGCTTCTGTCAATCCTTATCGTGTGTTTATTTCTCCTGAAATCATCTCAGCTCACTGCAATTCCCAATGACTTTCAATGAAGACAATGTACTTAGATTTGACAAGTGTGAATAAGGAGAAGAATCTGTTGTTTCCTAACTGGATCCATCCTGAGTCGACAGGTTCCCAGGACTCTTCCTGTCTGACCAACACTTCCCAGAAAGACAGAACTTGAAGCCGAGAGACCAAAGCAAGTGGCACTATTCCAGGGAATTCTCCTCCAGGGACCTGTCAAATCCTGTTCTGTGTCTACATGTGCAAGATATTTAGAAAATGTTCTAAGATATATTTAGGACATTGCACCACACAAGGAGCACTCTCTGCTGTTATTATCTGGAATCCTTGACTTCTACAAACCAAAGCCTGGCAGAGATTAAGCACGATAGAAGCCATGCTTCTGTATTTATAGACAACCCTCAAACAGAACACCAGGGGATCTGTGCTTTGAGAGCTTCCCCTGCCCTCCAAAAGTAGGAGTAACCGAATTGCATTAGATGAACTGTGCATGGTCACTCTTTGTCTCTTGTGTCCTATGGTGTAACATTGCAAATCACTTGGCCCAGATTTTCTCTGCAAAACCAGGAGTGGTCTGCCGGAAGATATCATAACCTTATACTAGTTTCTTGTCTTGGTGTGACAAAAATACCCCCCCCCCCCACAAAGTAGCAAAGTCAAGAACGTTTATTTTAGATCATGCATGCTCACGGCAGGAAAGCCCTGCCAGGCTGCAGCAGGAACGTGAGGCAGCTTTATGTATTATGTCCACAGTCTGGAAGCAAAGAGCAGTGAATGCTAATGTTCAGTTCGATTTCTATTATTTTATCTAATCCAGAACCCCAGCATATAATATGGTGCTCTGCAGAGTTAGGATGACTCTCAGCTCAGTTAACCTAATCTAGATACTCCCTCACAGGCACACCCTGAGGCTTGACTCTTGGTATTTCTAGATCCTCTCTAGTCGACAATACCATCATACCTTTCTGCCAACTAGACTGACTAGCTTAAATGTGAAGACAAGATACACTTCAGGTTTAAAATAGAAAAGGCCAGTGATGTGTGAACAACCAAGTCTCACAAATTCCCCATGCTTACCTTCGCAGGCCTTCCCATCAGCACTAGGCACAAAGCCCATGTCGCATTCACAGCGGTATCCGCCAGGGGCGTTGAGGCACTGGCCATTGCCACAGAGGTTTAGGTTCTCGGAGCACTCGTCGAGGTCTGCAGACAGAAACATAGGCCATGCTTTTGCAGTCAAGCGATTTCCAATGCCTCAGGTGCTGTCAATTTTTTCTAACTGCCAAGGTTCCAACTGCATTTCATTATACCTCCTGTTCGATAAATTTAAACCCACTGGTTTTCTTTTTTGAATGCCAATATTGAATATGCGGCAGTATTGGGTACGGATTCAGAACTCTGAATGGTAAATCATTTCTAATGCTGCAATGTGAATATTAAGTCAAACTCATTATTCAGATGGATCTTTTCACCCACAGAGGGGACATATTTGAGACCTGAAAGAACACGTCCCAGTGTATGCCCATATCTCAGGCTTCAGGCTCAGCTCAAAGGGGTAACAGAGGAGATATGGAGCACAAAGTTCACAAGCATTAGATTCCAAGCATATGAAACATTGACGCCTAATGAGTGTAATTTAAATATTTTTTCCAAGATAATAAGACAAAACATCCCTGGATTGGACAGAGATGATTTGAGCTACGGTAAAACTTTCAGTGAATTTCAGTAAGCTACTCAGTTGTCCTTAGCTTCTTTTGTACTTTCTTGACACCTTTATTATTAATTTCATAATGCCAGACAGAAATTAGTGCTTGTTGATTTATTTAATTAATTTAGGTTGATGTTCCAAGTCACATGCGTGACTTAAAAGTATGTATATGTGTATGTATACATATGTGTGTATATATATGTATGTGCATACAGATGCATATATATGAGATGTGAAAGGTAGAGACATACACTGTGCTAGCTTTTGAGGTCTCCTTGGTGACTTGCCTCCAAGGTTTCATTCCATGGGGATCTAAATTCAGGTAAGTAATATTTTCTGTTACTTGACCTGCATGCCCCAGTCTTCAAGAAGAATTGTCGGTCTGATAAGGAATATTGTGCGTTTCCAACAAGAGTTACATAGTTGTTTCCAAAGTCAACCTACCCGTGCAGGTGAAGCCGTCCCCTGTATAGCCATCCTTACAGAGACAGCGATAAGACCCCATGGTGTTCTTGCAGTCCGCGTGTTGGCTGCACATGTGGGTTCCGTTAGAGCACTCATCCAGATCTTAAAGAATAAAGTTTACATCATTAGCCATATCATGACATTTACATGGAGTAATGTAAAAATTACATTTCACTTTCTAAAAGGGATACTTTTGTATTTCTGATCCATGTAGTTCCAGGATCCATGTAGTTCGTGAATATCACTATTGTGCTATTTTTCCAGTTTACCTGTGCACTTAATGCCGTCTCCAATCCAGCCAGGACTGCAGCTGCACTTGAAGCTCCCCGCTGTGTTTGTGCATACAGCATGTCTGCCACAGTTGTGTGCTCCGATCTCACATTCATTGATATCTGAAAAATAACCAGCACTTTAGGAAAAACTTCTGCGCAAAAGCTTTTGGGGGCCCTTTTAATGACTTAGCAATACTCAAAAGTGGATTCTCTCTCATCTTTGCCATGGCGTAACAGACAACTTAGCATCCACACAGAATGACATGGTCATTGTATTTGTCATTGGTAGCGGCCATCCTTCCTGTATTTCTAATGTGAGTACCAACCATGTCTCAGAAAAGTGACCCTCTCTCCAACCGACAAGGTGAGTCTCCCAACACTCTGCTGGTTAGTGTCATGTCAAGTTTTATTGGTAATATATTTTATTAGGACAACTTCATAGGTAATTGCATTTATCACATCTTCATACACAAATGAATATGTTGACATCAGAAAACTTTGGAATGATAGAAGGTATTTTTATTCTTAAATTTTAAGTATTTCTGTTTCATTGTGCTTTACTTTGATACGATTCTTATTTTAGGTATTACCATTTCAAGTATATGCAAGAAATGTTGCTTAAGGCAATATGTCCGTCACTCCTCTCTAGCTTCCTGAGAGTCTGCAGCACACTGCAGTCTTGCATATTTCATGTAAAACTCAAGTCAACCTAGAGAGAACTTTCCTCAGAATTAAGAAATACCAGATTAAGTCAAGTTAGTAAAAGGTCAAAAACAACTTCAATTCTTCATTCTCTGAAATTTCATTTCGAATTTATCCAACATAAACTACACAAAAATGTTATGGTAACTTTTTTGTTCCTCAAACTGACTCAATGTGTAAGAGGTGATTTTCATAATTAACTCTGCTATTTACTAGAAACAAGTATGTATGGATATGATACTATGATTTTTAAGTGGAAATCAATATTCTACACAGAACTTGAGTCAAGAAGACTAAGACAGCCATAGGAAATGTTGCAAGAATTTCCAGGGATCACTCAAGAGATGACTTTAAAAAGAAACCAGGTGAGCAACAACCCTGTGGTTTACTCATGAAGCTCAGTTAAATGACTTGAAAGTGTAAGAAACAAGTGGCTTCCAAATTTTCTGTTCAAGCCTAGAATGGTCTTAGGAGCAAGCACAAAATACAATGACGACAGGTTTCTCTTACACAATTCTTTTGTGATGTTACTGGTAATCGTGACATGAAAATACATAGGAAAGAATTATTTTTAATGATAATAGTAAGTTGTTTAGGTAAATTTTAATGTGGTTTCAATAGTCACATGAACTGACAGAGGACATAGGTCAGGTTAACCAAGACTCGTAGCTCTGAACTCATGACTGGGAGTCTTAAGTAACTGGACAACAGAACCTATCACATCCACAGACGTAAAGAAGGCCAATGTAGATATAATTGTGCTGAATGACATATAGGCATTTAGAAAAGCAAGCTTCTCTAGGCTGGCCTAATAGACTCCACAGAACCAACCCAGATGCCCCTAGGCATGCTAGTCTCACACCTGAGAGGGTAATACACTAATCATAAGTTTTGTAGAGTTCTGTTTTAATTTCCTTCTTTTGTTTGTCATAATATTTGGCAAATAATTTTCAGTGGAAAGAAGAAGCTGCTCCAGATGCTACAGAACTGCTAAGGCCTGGATGTGAAACGCCCCACACAGGCTCCTGTGTGGAAACCCTGCTCCCCAGCTGTGGCATTGTTTGGGAAGGTTGAAAGGCTTCCCTGCTGGCATAGGCAGCAGGTGTGAGCACTCCAGCCAGACTTGAGGATGACATCTGCTTCCTGGTCAGTCAAGACATGTCCTGCAAACCACTGGCCCAGGTAGGGCTGCTCAGCTGTAGTCCCTCCCCATTATGATAGAATGTCCCTTGAAGTCACAAGGCAAAATAAATCCTCTTTCTCCTCAGTTGTTTCTATTGGGAGTTCCATCTCCATAAGAAAAGCAATGGATAAAGAACTAAGACAGACTTTAAGTGGAAAGAACTAGAATTCTGCTCTTGAGATTTTTAAAATTTCAGAGATGGCCCCACAGCCAGTAAAAGGCAAAGCTAGGGTTACTCTGGATTTGGTTTCCCTGGCTACTGACACTTTCCTTGGCACACG
>JADRCD010149185.1:0-11684 GCA_019843815.1 Montemys delectorum
CACAGATAAAGAGGTACAAGCCCTTAAAGAGGAAACAAAAAAATCCCCTGCGACTCTTGAGGCCTGTGCTTCCCGGCTGGGCCCGCCTGAGTCCTATACTTGATATTTTTAATAGTCCTAGAAGTAATTATAAGTATTATTCGTGTGAGCCCTGGGATGTATAACAACAATAAACCTGTTGGAATAGTGTCATGATCATCCTAGAAGTAACCAATGGGTTCATAAGTGAATTGAAGGTCCACTTCACAAAATGGTACTGATACCTAGAACCATTACTGAGGAGAAGAATATGCAGCTAGAAAGTTACATAAACTCTGGAGAAGGACATAACAGTAATATTTAACTAAAAGGTCATATTGATAATATTTTCTCAGAATTTTATTTTTATATTGAAGATTAGACTAGGCCTCAATCCTCATCAGCTGATTTACTTTTCACAATTTATGGCAATTAACTTATGGGCCCCTACTTATTCAGAATGGTGAGAGTAATAAACTTTGGTGTTTCCAGCTGAAATAAAACACCTGTATCACACCTTTCCTTCTAATACTACAGAATCATCCTGGAAGAAGTCAGGAGGTATGTAAAACTCAAAATCCACAGAAGCTGGTTTTGTCCAGGCAGAATAGGATACTTCCCCTCATGAATTCATTTGTTTTAACAATATGCTCAAAACCTTCTCCAAATCAACCTAGAAATATCTGAGGGGAGTGGAAGATGTCAGGAAGTTACACAACTATCAGAACATCTATAGACCAATTTAGGTCTCACCACTATTCATATTTCATTCCAGCTCACTAAGTGGAATGAGTAGTTTTGTTCTTTCTCCTTGGAACACAGGAAATTTGGAGGGAATAGTGGTGGGGGTTAAGAGATTGGAAAATTAGTAATGGAAGGCAGGCTTGAGTAAAACTTTTATGCTAATATAAAATCTTCTAAGAAATATTTAAGTATTAATAGTTCTAATTAGTTTTATTTAAAGGGGAGTTTGGTTTGGTTGGCAATAGTCATTAAAACCTGGTACCAGTGAGATGCTGAGACTTCTCCCACTTTCCCACAAATGTGCCTTAAAGTTTTTAGGATTTTTGACAGTATACCTGGTCAGCTTTCAGGGATATTGAAACGTATGCCTTCTCAAAACACCTTATCTTTGTTACTGCTCACCGCAAACTCTAACGTGTTTTGTTATTAATCAACTAGAAGATATTCATAAATAATTTAGGACCCTGAAATTAACAATGTCTCTGCCATTTTAGGTGACAAAAATATTCCAGTCAAGTAGGAAAAAAAGCTGACATCTCTTTGTCTACTACTGAGCGATTAACCACCAGATATTTTCTCTTACTAATATTGTTCAGAATACATATATGAAAAGATATGAACCTGGTCCAAAACAGTCCTACACTATTTCTTTAACTACGAATTTTGGAATGTTCTAGATCCTGTTTATCTCAATGTGCATTCCAGAGATTCAGTCACCCCATGTCTGGTATAGCAGGCAATCACACTCAGATGCACAGTTGTTTTCCTCCATTGTCAGTAGTAATGTTCAGTGAGTGCTGTGCAGTTTATAAGTCTGTAATATCACTAAGTATTAAAATGTTAAATTTTAGGTCACAGAGGAAATGACTTTACATGAAGGAAAGAATGCAGAGAGGTGAACTCAAAGTTAGGGAACATGATGGGACACGTGGGACACAAAGTCTGAAATGAAGATGAATAAAAACTAAAGGTCCAGTGCCATGGACCTCAGTAAAAACTTTGGTTTAAATAATATTTTTATTTTTATGAAAATAGTTCTGGAAAAGCTAAGTGTAATTATTATAGTAAAACAGGAATCCCATAACAGTGCCTAAACCTAGTGAAAACTGACATAATTGTTAACTCTAGAAATGACTTTTAAAATCAATAGCATAGCTGTCTTCCAAGAGGACCAACAAGCACTTCACTGAGAGAGAGAGAAGCACCCAATGAGTAGACTGAAGTTGGGGATCCCCATGGTTGAATTAGGAAAAGGCTGGAAGAATTTGAGGAAGAAGTTGACCCCATAGGAAGACCAGCAGTCTTAGTTAACCAAGACCCTAGAGATCACTCAGACACTGAGCCACCAACCAGGCAACATACACTAGCTCTTATGTGGACCCAGACACATATACAGCAGAGAACTTCCTGGTCTGGTCTCAGTGAGAGAAGATGTGCCAAACCCTTGAGACTTGAGTCCCCAGGGAGTGGGGAGGCCTAGTGAGGAGAGGTGGGGTGGAGATTATGGTAAAAATGAGGGGATGAATTGGGTGGGGTGGGTAGGTGGAGGAAAGTGGAGGGGGAAGGGTGGTAGGGACTTCCTCTTGGAAACAAGGGTGAGGAGACAGTGTTGAGGACTTGATGGAGGGTGGGGCAGGAGGGGAATAGCAACTGGACTGTAAAAAACGATTAAAGATAAATATTAAAAAACCCAAATACCACCTTGGATATTCTTTTCTTCTATGTAGACCACCACCACTGAATAATCATTAAGGAGGTTAGTCTTTAGGGAACTCTTTTCTTTTACATGAGAAGTTGCATAAACTTTTTGATATACAAATAAATAGTATGTTTCATTTGAAAACATATATTTTAGAAATACAAATGGAAAGACCCTTAGGCAACATATTTTCTCTTTAACTTAATAAGAGTAAATTAAAAGAAAAAGGCAAACACATCCCATTACCTTTCATTCAGTTGCAGGTGAATGTTTAATATGCAATATTTTATCTTCTGACACATGGATCAGCCTTTGTATTAGCTATTAAATGTTAGTGTGCTTGAAATGAGGAAGTCATCTTTAGTCTTAAATTCATGAGGATAATTACAGGTAGGATTGAAACAAGGTCAGGAAGAGTTGGTGATTGGATCCTCTGCAGTGAACATGCTGGTAATTTGACAGTAGTTTTTCAAAGAGATGCCTTTCTGCTCTCTCTCTCTCTCTCTCTCTCTCTCTCTCTCTCTCTCTCTCTCTCTCCCCTTTGTCCTCATTCTCTGTCCGCTATCTCCACCTTTTCAATTTTATCTCTCACTCCCATTTTCTCCCTGTATGTCATGCAAAATTACACTTGTCCTTACATGATTTGAGATTCTTGCACCAATAGGAAAAAATTAAACCATTTCAAAACTGGACAGAGTGCACTGTAGCCATGGAGGCTGAGTATTCAGTGTAAGAAATTTACTATGGCCAGGAAAACTCAAAGTCTGCATTGATATTACATGCATAGTTATTGGATATTTTTGGCATTGATATCTTGACTGTGATGTTGCCTGACCTGATGGTTATGATTTCAAAACTATTTTAAAGCAATCAGAGATGGTCACAGCCTATACATGTGTACATGCATACATATATACATACCAGTTGTTACTTGTCTTGAAAATGTAGTCAAAATTGTGTGTGTGTTTGTTGATGTATATATTCTTCTGTGTTTATGTATGACTCTTGTTATGTCTTATATATCTATATATATGAATACATTTAATTTTGAAGTCAGAAAAAGTTGTCAGATACCCAAGGATAGCAATACAATAGGGTGTAAGGTGTTCTGTGTGTCCTGGAAATACTAGTCAATTGTTGTTCCAATAAGTGGTGAGGGGTCCTGGGTTGTGGCCCAGGCCTGGCCTGCTGTAGCTCTCTCTCTCCCTGGGGGAAGGGGGCCCTGGTGCTGAGGCCCGAGTCTCTCTCCCTCCTAGGGTGGCTGGGGGCCTGGTGGTGAGTCCCAGGTCTCTCTCTCTCCTTCCAGGGCTGGCCTGCTTGCTGCACGGCGCCTTAATTAAAAAGGAGGCAATATATGAATGAGTTATTTTATTGTAGGAGGGGGAAATATGCTAGTTGAGTGGAAACAAGGAAAGGAGAGGAAAGAGAGAGAGAGAGAAAAGAGAAGAAGAGGGAGAAGAGAAGAGAACAAAGAGCAGAGGGGAGAGAGAGCAAAGAGAGAGAGGAAGCAAGAGAGAGAAGGGAACAAGAGAAGGAGAAGGGAACAAGAGAGAGGAAGCAAGAGAGAGAGGAGGGGGCAAACCACCTTTTTTATTGTATGGGGCATGGCATGCCTGGCTTGTGGTCAGATGACTGTGTGTAAGGTCCAGCTAGAATGCTGGGAGTTGGAGGCAGTGTCTGCCTGATAGAGCACACATCTCCTGCAGGGGCAGCTGTGAGGGGTCTGGGCTGAAATCTGAGCCATGGTCTCAGGAGCAATTCACTGAACACCTTCCATCCCTTCAAGCAAATGCTCAGTAGGTCTCCGGGGTTCAAAGTGGTTCTGCTCTACTGGACTCTGGCTGTCAGAACTGCCCCACAGTCAATTCTTCAAGAACACCAAATGTTGTTATCCTCTAAGCTATGTGTTAAGGATGTTGCACAAAATATTAAACTGTTACACAAAATGATAAACTGAATAATGGACTGAAATTTTATTAAAATTTAAATAAAAGAATTGTTTATATTCTGTAAATGATAGAAGTAAGTGATAAAAATTAAGCATGAATCATCACTGTTTCGAATTGTCCTTAGACATTAGATGTCAGAAAGTCTAGCACATAACAATAAGGATGTGTGATACACACATTGAACATGAAAATAGAGGATGTCTTCTTGGACACAGGGGCCTACTGAGTAATATTTGGCCTACATATGAAGGGGATGGAGAATGATGAACCAGGAAAACACAGTGCTACATGTATATGAAATTGCTATAATGAATCCCATTACATTGTAATCTACAGAAGAATGACATCATAATCCTAATGAACAATTTTAATACTATATTCCATGTACAATGTAGAGCACTGGAAATGTTAAATGCATTTTTAAAGGGTCTTTTCCTAGCTTTCTGTGAACGATTACTCGGTTATGTCCTATGAATGTACTAATTAGACAAAAGTACAGTTCAGATTTTCTCACCAATGACTTTCTAAGGCAGGACCAGCCAGGAGGCACAGGCCTCACAAGCAGCAGGGCAGTGAGGACAAGATCCTCTCTACCTCTGTCTACACCTAGGAGTGATGGCAGTGGATCCACAGCTGTCTCTGCCTCTTCCCTGCAAATGGAGAGCTTACCTCCAGAGAGTACTCTAACCCAGGGACTTGGTTGATATCCTCCATTTTCTCTCTGGTGATTTTCTAAGGCAGGACCAGCCTGGAGGCATAGACCTCACAAGTGACAGGGCACCTGGGACAGGATCCTTTTTACCTCAGTCTATACCTAGGGGGGGACATCAAATCCACTGCCCTCTCTGCTCCCTTCCCGCAAGTGGAAAGCCTGTCTCCAGGGTATGCTCTGACCCCATGACTCAGGAGGGATGACTGATCCACAGCCATTTGTGCACAGGTTTTAACAGAAGAGAGCTGATCTCCCAGAAGTGCTGATACAGGCTTATAGGCCCACAGGAGGAACAAGCTCCAAACAGACACAGCAAGAACATCTACCACCAGAGATCAACAGATGGTGAAAGGCAAATGCAAGAATCTTATCAACAGAAACCAAGACTACTTGGCTTCATCAGAACTTAGCAATCCCACCACAGCAAGTTCTGGATATTCCAAAACACCAGAAAAGCAAGATTTGGATCTAAAATCATATCTCATGATGGTGATAGAGGAATTTAAGAAGGATATGAATAACTACCTTAAAGAAATACAGGAGAACACAGGAAAAGAGGTACCAGCCCTTAAAGAGGAAACACAAAAATCCCTTAAAGAATTACAGGAGATCACGAGTAAACAAGTAGAAGCCCTTAAAGAGGTAACACAAAAGTCCCTTAAAGAATTACAGGAAAGTACAACCAAAAAGTTGAAGGAATTGAACAAAACCAACCAAGACATAAAAATGGAAGTAGAAACAGTTATGAAATCACAAAGACAGACACCTCTGGAGACAGAAATATTAGGAAAGAACTTGAGAACCATAGATGCAAGCATCACCAACAGAGTACAAGAGATAGAAGAGAGAATCTCGGGTGCAGAAGATACCATAGAAAACATTGCCACAACACTCAAAGAAAATATAAAATGCAAAAAGTTCCCAAACCAAAATATCCAGGAAATCCAGGACACAATGAAAAGACCAAACTTAAGGATAATAGGTATAGAAGAGATTGAAGACCTCCAACTTAAAGGGCTAGTAAATATCTTCAACAAAATTGTAGAAGAAAACTTACCTAACCTAAAGAAAGAGATGCCCATGAACATACAAGAAGCCTATAGAATTCGAAATAGACTGGACTAAAAAAGAAATTCTTCCTGCCTCATAATAATCAAAACACCAAAAGCACAAATCAAAGAAAGAATATTAAAAGCAGTGAGGAAAAAAGGACAAGTATTATATACAGGCAGACATATCAGAACTATACCAAATTTCTTACCAGAGACTATGAAAGCCACAAGGTCCTGGGTTGTTGTCATAGAGACCCTAAAAGAACACAGATGCCACCCCAGACTACTATACCCAGCAAAACTCTCAATTGCCATAGGTGGAGAAACCAAAGTAGTCCATGACAAAACCAAATTCACAAAATATATTTCCACAAATTGAGTCCTTCAAAGGCTAATAAATGGAAAACTCCAACACAAAGAGGGGAACTACATCCATGAAAAAGCAAAAAAGTAATCTTCCAACAAAACTAAAAGAAGATAGCCACAAGAATGAGATTCCAACTCTAACAACAGAAATAAAAGGAAGCAACAATTACTTTTCCTTAATATCTATTTCTATCAAAGGAGTTAATTTGCCAATAAAAAGACATAGACTATCAGACTGGGTACGTAAACAGGACCCAATATTTTGTTGCATACAGGAAACCTATCTCAGTGACAAAGACAGACACTACTTCAGAATAAAAGGCTGGAAAACAAATTTCCAAGCCAATTGTCCCAAGAAAAAAGCTGAAGTAGATATTCTAATACCAAATAAAATTGACTTTCATCCTAAAGTGATCAAAAAAGACAAGGAGGGACACTTCACACTGATCAAAGTTATGATCTACCAAGATGAACTCTCAATTCTGAACATCTATGCTGCAAATAGAAGGGCATCTACTTACAAAAAAAAAGAAACTTTACTAAAGCCCCAATCACACATTGCACCATACACAATAGTAGTGGGAGATTTCAACACCCCACTTTCTGCAATGGACAGATCATGGAAACAGAAACTAAACAGAGATACAGTGGGATTAACAGAAGTTATGAAATGGATGGATTTAACAGATATCTATAGAACATTATATCCTAAAACAAAAGGATATACCTTCTTCTCAGCATCTCATGGTACCTTCTCCAAATTTGTCCATATAATTGGTTACAAATTAGGCCTCAACAGATACAAGAAGATTGAAATAATTCCTTGTATACAATCAGATCCCCATGGACTAAGGCTGCTCCTCAATAACAACATAAGCAATAGAATACCCACATACACATGGAAGCTTAACAACACTCTACTCAATGATAACTTGGTCAAGGAAGAAATAAAGAAAGAAATTAAAGACTTTCTAGTGTTTATTGAAAAATGAAGCCACAACATACCCAAACTTATGGGACACAAAGAAAGCAGTTCTGAGATGAAAACTCATAGCTTTAAGTGCCTCCAAAAAGAAACTGGACAGAGCATACACCAGCAACTTGACAGCACATCTGAAAGCTCTATAATGAAGAGAAGCAAATTCACCCAAGAGGAGTCAAAGGCAGGAAATAATCAAACTCAGGGCTAAAATCAACCAAATAAAAACAAAAAGAAGTATACAAAGAATCAATCAAACCAGGAACTGGTTCTTTGAGAAAATCAACAAAATAGATAAACCGTTAGCCACACTAAGTAGAGGGAATAGAGACAGTATCCTAATTAACAAGATCAGAAATGAGAAGGGAGACATAACAACAGAAACTAGAATTCCAAAAAAAATCATGAGATCCTACTACAAAAGTCTATACTCAACAAAACTGGAAAACCTGAATGAAATGGACAATTTTCTAGACAGATACCAGGTACCAAAATTAAATCAAGATCAGATAAATGATCTAGACTGTCCCATATCCTATAGTGAAATAGAAACAGTCATTTATAATCTTCCAAACAAAAAAAGCCCAGGACCAGATGGGTTTATTGCAGAGTTTTATCAGACCTTGAAAGAAGACCTAATATCAATACTCCTCAAACTATTCCACAAAATAGAAACAGAAGGTACTCTACCCAATTCATTCTATGAAGCCACAATTACTCTTATACCTAAACCACACAAAGACTTAACAAAGAAAGAAAACTTGAGGCCAATTTCCCTTATGAATATCAATGCAAAAATACTCAATAAAATTCTTGCAAACTGAATCAAAGAACACATCAAAATGATCACCCACCATGATCAAGTGGCTGGCTTCATCCCAGGGAGGCAAGGATGGTTCAGTATACAGAAATTCCATCAGTGTAATTCACTGCATAAACAAACTCAAAGAACAAAGCCATATGATCATCTCACTAGATGCTGAGAAAGCATTTGACAAAATCCAACATCCCTTCATGATAAAAGTCTTGGAAAGATCAGGAATTCAAGGCCCATACTTCAACATAGTAAAAGCAATATACAGAAAACTAGTAGCCAATATCAAAATAAATGGAGAGAAACTTGAAGCAATCCCACTAAAATCAGGGACTAGACAAGGCTGTCCACTCTCTCCCTACCTATTGAATATTGTACTTGAAGTCCTAGCCAGAGCAATTAGACAACAAAAGGAGATCAAAGGGATACGAATTGGAAAGGAAGAAGTCAAATTATCATTATTTGCTGATGATATGAAAGTATACTTAAGTGACTCCAAAAATTCCACCAGAGAGCTCCTAAACTTGATAAACCACTTCAGCAAAGTAGCTGGATACAGAATTAACTCAAGCGAATCAATGGCCTTCCTCTACTCAAAGGATAAACAGGCAGAGAAACAATATCCTTCAAAATAGTTACAAGTAATATAAAATACATTTGTGTGACTCTAACTAAGCAAGTAAAGATCTGTTTGACAAGAACTTCAAGTCTCTGAAGAAGGAAATTGAAGAATATCTCAGAAGATGGAAAATCTCCCATGCTCATGGATTGGCAGGATTCATATAGCAAAAATGGCCATCTTGCCGAAAGCAATCTACAGATTCAATGCAATCCCCATCAAAATTCCTGTTACCTCTTCCCTTCAGCTCAGCCTTTGGACAGTTTCCTCTTGAGGCTGTTACCTGCGGAGCCAAGACAAACCCTCTGGAGACTGTCAGATGTCTCTAAAGGAAGCGACCTGGGAGGGGGCAGAGATGGTCACTGATCCAGCTCTGTCACTCGGAAGCTGTAGTGGCTCACAGCCATTCATTGAACTGAGTACACGGTCCCCAATGAAGGAGTTAGAGAAAGGTTTTATGGAGCTGAAGGGTTTGAAGCCCCTTAGGACAAACAACAATTACTAACTAGTACCCTCAGAGCTCCCAGGGACCCAACCACCAATCAAGGACTATACATTGTGGGACTGAATGTTCTGGCAGGATGTGTATAGTAGAGGATTGCAAATTCGATCTTCAATAGGACGAAAGGACCTCGGCCTTGTGAAGGTTCTGTGCCCCAGTGTAGGGGAGTGTAAGGGCCAATAAGTGGGAGAGGGTGAGGTGGCAGGCATGGGGAGGGGGGAAGCAAAAGAGGTTTGTTCTTGTTGTTTGTTTGTTTTTTGGAGGGGAACCTGGGAAAGGAAAAAATTACACGTAAATAAAGAAAATAATCTAATTTAAAAAATAAAAAAAATAAAACTCAAAAAAAAAGAAGAAAAGGATAAAGGTTGTACACTATTCTACAAGGTAGGTAATTTTGATGCTGAAAGACCCCTAGAGCTGGGGAGATCCTCATTCAAGTCTCAGGATGATGCGACCACCCAATAACTCATGAGAGACTGATCTTGATGTAACAGCATGAGGTTTATTCAGGGGAAGCCAGATCTGGGGTTGAACATGTAGCCTAGCAGGCCAGAGGAGTTCAACCCCAAGCACAAGGAACAAGGGGTATTTAAAGGGAAAAACGACAAACTAGGGGGAGTGAGGGGGAATTCCAACCCAAGGTATTCAGTCAATTAGGGAGGGGAACATATTCATTTTAGGAATGTAATCTTTATCTACCGGGTGGCAAGATGGAGAGCCTCATAAACCAGTTGACCTTCATTTCTAGTTCCACCCTCATTGTGGATCTGTCGGGAGGAGCAGGTCTCAGAAACCAGAGCCCTGAGGCTCTGAATTAGCCAAGTTCCTGGAACTCAGAGCTCTGAAACGGCTGACCTGCATTCTTAGTTCTGCTCAGTCTGCTAGGCTTCATAAAAAACTTGTTTTTATATCTTTCATACTTTTCAATGCTAGTGCTAGCCTTATTTTTATATTGTAGAAGTATTTCCGTGTGAGAAGGATCCAGGGCTAGGTTGTATTGGTACTGACCTGGTGCTTAATTCGCCTAGGAGGTGTGACAGTGAGGATTGGGTTTGAACGAATTAAAAAGCAGTGATAAAGAATGTAGAAAAGTTGCTTCAGGCAGAAGAAATCAGGTAGACAAAGATGCATTAAAAGAACTCTCAGATGAGATAGCATCCTGTTATCTGCAGCTTCAGGAATAAGAGTGTTGAATAAAAAGACTTGGGAAAAGATTGGAAGAGCCCTGAGAAATAATGAGGCAGAAGGATTTACTCTCTGCCTTTGGGCACTTGTACAGGAGATCATAGAGGAGAGAGAGAAAGCATCAGAAAGTGAATCTAGCTCTCAGGACTCAAAGAGTACAGATACAGAAAGCAAAGAGAGTCAAAATTCTTCCTCAGAAAGTAGATCTACTAGGTCTCGTAGAGAGAAGTATCGTTCATACCCAACATCTGATCTCTCTAGGTCAACTTTGATAAGAGAGAAGGCTCAGAGAGATTTACAATTAAGTAAATTGGAGTTTGAAATCAAGTTACAGAAATTGAATAATGAGTTGAATGAGCTAAAGACGGTATCAGGCAAAAGAAAAGACAGCTATCTAGAGACAGGCCATTCACCTTTAGAGAGAGCAATTATTCAGGCTTGTGAAAACTGGCAGGACACTTTGGGAGTGCTAGTGTTTTCTGTAGTGGAATGGTTTGATCAGCAGAATGAGAGACATCGACAATATCAGATCTTAGAATTCAAGGTGATAAAAGATCAAAAAGAAGCTGTAGCTCAATATGGTCCAAATGCCCCGTTTATGCAGGCACTTTTGGACAATGTAATAGAGTCAAATTAACACCTCAAGATTGTGTAAGGCTACTTTGCAAGCAGGTGATTTTTTTTTACTTTGGGATTCAGAATGGTGGGAAATTAGCAAAAGGACAGCCATGTGGAATGCCGAGTCAGGTAATCCAGAATGGAATCTAGACATGCTCCTGGGGGAAGGACAATATGAAGGAAATGCTAGAGAGATTGAGTATACTACTGGGGTATATGCACAAATTGTGATGGCAGTGAGAAGGACTTGGACTCAATTGCCTATGAAAAGTGAGGTTGGTGGAAGTATAGCTGGCATCTGACAAGGACCAGAGGAGCTTTTTCAAAATTTCGTAGCCAGGTTACACCAAGCTGAGAGCAGAATCCTTGGAGATTCTCATATGGATGATCTGCTTATTACACAGTTGGCTTATGAAAATGCTAAAGC